>VXBW01003786.1:966607-1006548 GCA_013400375.1 Thinocorus orbignyianus
AGAACCTTAAGCGAGCGTCCTCACTAAAGGGGAGATCCTGGCATGCAGCCCGCTGCCATACTGGAGAGCTCAAATGGCTCTTGGGCTGTTTGCTATTTATACCGTAAGATAATTGAGCTATAGTCATATTTTCATGGGAACAAAGTATCTAGGTCCCCACTCCCAACAGTGTTTTGACTGTGTTACCAGCCATCCCCCAAAGTCCAGGTGCTGCTTATTGCAACTGATGTTGTTATGGCCAAGGCCTGAGCAGGAGTCGGGGCAGGGAGTGGGGAGAAGGGAAGGAGGGGGGAAACAAGGAGAACACACTGCCACAGTCCCATGGACTTCTCATTCATTCAGGTTCCATAGATGGTCTCAAACTTGATCTTCTCCTATAGTGGGTAGTACTTCATCCTGCTCGTCCCAGTGTTTGGATTCTGTGAATTGGATGGTGTGGCCAGAGCACTCGCTAGTGAAGATCAAGGCAAAAAAGTTGTTGAGTACCTCAGTCTACTCCATGTCAATTGTTGCCACATCTCCTGGTTTGCTCAATGGGGGAGGTGAGTGGGGATATCACATTTTTTATTATGTTCTATATATACATATAGAATATATATATGCACATAGATACACTGACACAGAAGACTTAAACAAATTCAAATATTGTCTAATTATCATTATAATTATAAAAACATTTTTCTGACTTTGAAGGTACTGTTACTCCAAAGTTCTGGAATATGCCAAGAGGAAAATAACTTTATTATACATGTAACACTCATATGTAATAAACCAGAAAAGTTTCAAGGGAGTTGGTTAGACTTCGATTTTCTTTGATGTGTTTTAGGTGGGAGGTGTTGGTTTTTTCTTGCATCTATGAAAAAACACTTCACATGTCACTTCAGAATTCTTTCAAGCTTTTTTTTTTTAGTAAAAAAAGTCCAAACAAGCATAAAAAAAGAAAGCAAAAAGAATGGTGATATTCTCTATTGCTGTGTGCAAGATCATATAGGCACACAAATTTTGTCCCAGAGAGGTATTTACAAAATAAAGACTTGCATTAGCTATGCAAGTTTTTAAATTATGATAGAGTAAGTTTGGTTACATAGTTATATGTCATAAAGGTCTCATGGGCAGTTTGCCTGTTCTTATGGTACATACAGAACAACAGCAGTTCATATCAAATATTGTTGGTACAAGAACAGTTAAATTTGACGTATTGACGGGAGTTCACTTATGTGACACTTACAGACTTCATTTAGGCCTAAAATACACTGAAATGTCCAGAGTCCCTGAGACATGTCAATAACAACTTTCAAAGAAAAAGAAAGGTTATCATATTTTATACTGTCGTAGGAGTGGAGGAGGAAAGCACAATTTGTCTAATATGAATTATTCTTGGTTTTCCAAATTAGATTAATCCAGTTCTAGAAACGCATCTTAGCAAGTGTTTTTAAAGTTTCTAATAAAGGTCATGTCCTCTAACTAGGCTTATTCATTCTGTGAATGAACTATTTACCTACTTAATACCATCTAAATGTTCCTCAATAATTCATTGTGTTTGCTTCAGTAAGCCTGCTTGCTGAAACATAACACAGTCAAAATTATTCTCTGTAGGGAAAATTTATATTCTAATGTATTATGCTGCTCCCCCCAACTTTGATGTCTATTCTAACATGTTCTCATTGATCAATTTAACCTCTAGAAAACTTTTGTCTAGATATTTGCATTTTGGGGGTTTATTTCAGATTTGTCGTGCATGATTACTAATGTTATTTAGTCTCTCTCTAATGAAGATAGTACCAGGAAATTATCTGCACCTCTGACAATAAATATGTATTTATTATATGTCTGCATCATTCATTGACTTTGAGGATGATTTGAGGTTTATGTGTACGAAAGGTATAATAGTACATGAAAGGTCCATACGTTCATATATATATTCTGTTAACGTAAACTTGGTCCCTCTGGTACAGAAAGTTAGAGTCACAGAGCTAAGTTTTCAAAACCGACCAGTATTATCTTTTTTTTTTTTTTTTAAAGAAAAACTATATAATCAGCCTGATTTTAAAATTTTATTTAAACTAATGAAGGATCTAATTCATCTGGTATTGCAATAGAAAGAGGGACAAATATTGTGCATTCTAATATCTTGATTCATCATATAAGGGTGAGGAGTAAGCCTTACAAAGTACATTCTGGGACTAGCCATGCCCAAAGATGATCGTAAAGGAAAAGTGACCTAAACACCTATCTATCACGGGTGCCTCTGAGAAATTATCGAGTTATATAGCAGGAACTTCCAGTTTAAGCCTTTTACCCATTATTCACTGCAGTGTTATCCCAGTTAGTCACCTGGCCTCAGCAACTGAAGAATCTTGTTGGAGAAAGGGATATTGAACAAGTTTTTAATATAATTTTTAATTTTTGAGGTTATTTTTGAAGATTAACAGCTGCTATGACAGCTTATAAATCTTGACAGAAATAGAATAAACTATAAGATGGTTTCCTTATTCTTCTGAAACAACATTTATTTCAGACTTTGTATATGTCAAGAACAGGTGCACTGCATGCACTTGTACTAGGCCTTTCTGTTCTGCACTGAGTTTCATAGTTAGACTCTAAATTCTTAGGGGCAGGGATTATTGTACTTTTGCTTTTGCATGGCATCTTGCATGCAGAAGTTTTGGTTATATACTATAGCTCCTATTTGTTGTGGCACAACAAATAAATAAAATTCTTGTTTCTTCAGAATTCCTCCATTAGTCTCCATCTCATTTAAACAAGTTTTGGAAGTTGCTGTTGCACTAAGATTAGCTTTGCAGGAATGTGATAGTCATAACTAACCTAATTATTTGCACAACTCTAACTATGTTAGCAAGGTATTACTTCTTCAAATATAAAATTGACATAAATGAGGCATAAAGAGTTGAAAATCATAGTAGAACATGGGGAAATCCTCACTGCTCTAGAAGAAAAACATAAAGAAAACTTTGTTTAAAGTTAGATATATATTTATATATTCATTGTGACCTTAAAAATAGAAGTATTTCCCATATAAAAGCTAATAAGCTACATGCCTAGATGTCTCAGTTATCCTTTATCTTTTATATATTTATTTAGTTGGTATTTTCTGTGAAAAATGACAAAGCTGTATAACCACTGTTTTACTTAGGTAAATATCATGCTATTATTAGATTAAATATTGGAAGTGAAATAATCACAGCCTGTCCAAAGCTGATATTTTACATTTGTAATACATGACTTCTCATTAGAGCTATTTTTATCCTGTAAGAAAGCTTACCCACAGGACTATTTTGTGCTTATAAAAGCTTTTAAACTGTCACTGCTTGAAGCACTTTGGAAACAATTCAACAATTTTGTTAAAGGCTTATTTGTTTTCAATTTGGCAAAACAAACTTTGTATGGGTTTACTTAAGGAACAGCTTGCAAGTGTGTATGTCACAATGAGAGAGAGGAGGAGACCAAAGATCAAGAGTATTAGCCTAAAGTTGGAAAATGAGATAAGAATCTGCAGCCCTGTGCTTTCAGAAAAGCATACCGTTTAATCAATGAGGATGTTAGTCAAATGCGAATAGCATGCTTATTAGCCTATGATTATTGCTTAGGCACAACTGACAAGTTCGTGCCCTTAGATGTTTTATTGCTTCAGCAAAATAAAAAAAAAAGGTGAATTATTCTAGTGGGAAGGCAAAGAAAGTTTACAGTATTCTTTGGCTTTTTATGACTTCCAGTTACATTTATCTAATACTTAAATATTTTTTGGTGGCTACCCTTCCTGTCAATTTAAAGAAATGCATCTTCTATTTGTTAGAGTAATTAAATATTTCTACAATTGTATTTATGTGGCGTTTTTATGCAAGATATTTAAACATATTTAGCATACAAAAAAAGGTGTGATCAAGAAATGACAATGTGATAAGATACTAACTTTGAGAGCTCTTGAATCTTCTTGTAGCCAGAACTGAATGATTTCAGCCTTTTCATTATCCCTGAAGAATACATACATTGGTTCTATTTCTTTAAAGGTAAGGGTTGGGGGGGAAGGCACGATTGAAATTTGCTTATATCAACATAGGGATAGTACAATGGAAAAATGACATCTTGTAAATTTGCAAAAACAAATAATGTTTGCTGCTTTCTGAAGGAGAAGTCAGTACAGTCACTGAAGCAATTGATTTCCAGAAAATTTCTATTTTATGTGAGATTAAATTTTATATGGCTCTAGTTACTAAGAAAGGTAAAAATAAATAAAAAAAAAAAAAAAAAAAGCAGTTATAAAGGAAACATGACTCAAGCATTACTATATCTGGAATGCAAAACAGACAATACTGTCTATCCTGAAATTCAAAATTACTTGTCCTGCTAAGAAAGCACATAGCATTCTATCATTCACTATTTGTAGTAATTGCAGCTTTTATTTTGTGTCAGCTATGACACCTCAGTTTCTTGTAATAAAAAATGAGAAAGATGAAAAGTGCTCTGCAATAGAAATAAGCATATTCTAAAGTGCCTGAAAGTAAAGTTTAAAAATGTGTATTTTTTTTCATGATGTGATATTAAAAACTACATTACATTTTCCCACAATTAAACAAAAACTTGTCTGGTTTTCCTCTGAATTTCAAATTTATCTTTTATTGCATAAAACACTACAGAGAGAAAAATTAATTGAACTCTGTCTCCTAATCTGACTATTTCAGAGCTCACCATAGCTCAAACACAAGTCAAGTAACATATTACAAAAACTCTACAAGACTACATTTTAAAACATTTTTTCCTAAGAGACAAAGAGTGGGAACAACTTAACTCCTGAGTCTTTTAAATGGTTTCAGGAATGGGTGGTCATTTCTCTTATATTAAGGAATTTTCTCCAAAATAAGGTCAGAAATATAGTAAGTACTTGTTAGATAACTACTTAATAGCCTGTTGAAATATAAAGCCTGTGACAGTGTGACAAATTGACACTTGCTCTACAAAGAAATAAAGACATATTGGAACTGGAAGTTAAGTTATTGGAAAGAAAAATTCAAGTTCACAATTTATTTGGACAAATGCATACAAGAAGGCTGCAGACTCTGAAAGGATGTCAAAATCAAGATGATACTGAGAAGCACAGTGAATCTTCACATGACTGTTCATGTGCTGGAACTCATGAGGAGCACATAAACCCCCATAAAGCTCACAGATGATTGCATCTAAATGTCATGGAAATTCATATTGGGATTTGAGCTGTTCAGCATATTTAAGCTCTGATAAAAGTAAGGCAAAGATAATCACTGAGTAGCTGAATTTTGCCAAGGCTTTTCACTACCTTGAAAAAAAAAAAAAAAATTAAAACTACCTGCAAAGATCTTCAGCAGGCTTCCACAATGTTCAATAGCTAGGCAATAAAATGGATCAAAAATTCCTGGTGTAACCAGGATCTGAGAGTCTTTGAACACCTGCAGATAAAACACATGCAATAAAATCAAAGAATGCATCAAACCTTTTAGTAAGAAGTATATTTAGTGCTTAAGAAAAAGGGAAAATAAAATTCAGGATTCCAGAATACTACATCAAAGCAGGACCAAGCCAGGTAACATCATGAAGGAATGCATTAGAAAGAAAGGAAAATACTCAGAAGTTTTCTTTAAGTATTTCCAAAAAAGTGACATGAAGGAAAAAGGGGGAAGGGGAAAGACACATTTTTTTGAAATTTTGTATTGAGTATGCTAAACATATAGAGAGGGTACTTGATGATAGAAATCTTGCTAAGCTCTTGAAATTGAGCCTAAAATTACTTTTAAGTGATTATAAAGGACAAATCTGATGTTATTTCATGGAAACGTGCATTGATGATGAGAAAACAAAGCATGCTACTACATAAGAGGAATAAAGACTACTGCTATGCTCTGTTCTTGTTTCTGAAGCATACTTTTTTCAGCATTGTAACACCTATATTTAACTTTAAACATCTACATTTATATTTGGTGTTGTTCTTTAGTAATATTTTTTGCCTGCGTAAACCAACCCAAAGCTTCTCTAATACACCCCAACTGCTTTGGCAGGTGTAGACTGCTGGATACAGACTCTGATATCCTATAGAGAGGTGTATCCCTCTAGCAATTCCTGTTGTCTGTCAATCGCTGTTGAAGTCATGATGTCTTGAGGAGGTAAAGATTAAAAAAACCCAGCATCTATATGCTAAGGTACAAAGGCTTGACATGAATCATACATTTCAAGTTAAATCAAGCTTTAACTATCAACTGTTTGAAAAATCTCTTATCCTAAAGAATCTGGAATCATTACAAACATACAGAATTAATCTTTAGTTAAATTTGATTATAAGCAATCCTTAAAGAACCTTTCCCTAGTAAAATAGAGCTGCTGTGCAATAGCAAATAAGTAATGAAATATACAGTAAGATCTCTCCTTAGAAATAGCTGTCCAGCTGGCTATAGCATGACAGATTTTGTGCTGTTACCACACTAATACAAGTGATAATGCAGTGAGGACACACAGAGGCAAATCCCAGAAGCTCAACACAATTTACTTAAATTGTTTGCTTTTCCAAGTCTGTATAATCATATAAGTTTTCAGATCTTAAGACAACAAACAAAAGTGACCAACAACCTTCTTGTGTGTCGTACAGAAGCTATATCTGTAGTTCTAACACAGGAGAAAAAAACCTTATCGTTACACTTTATCTGGTGTATAATTGTTAAAACTACTGGAAACCCCAGGGCTGTTTTGCTTCAGATTATGTTACATGATGAACTGAGCATAGCAACATGAACTGTCATAGAACATTAAAAGACCAGCTCAATTTTTTTAGGTCCTCTCTCCACTGAGCTCGTAAATGAGCATTCATTTTAGTGTGTTCTTTACTCCTCTATTTGGTCCTGCGTGGAGAAGTATCTGTTGCTAGCACAATTGATCAGAAAAAAATTAATGAATGCCCCAGACTGCCACTCAGTGTCAACTTCTATGAGAAATGTCTGCAGGAAAAGAGACAACTAAAGGCAACTGAAACTGCCAAAAGAATATCATAAATTCATCAAGACTGGGTTACTGAACCAGACCACCTTTCTGGAAAATAATCAGAGATGGAAGATCAGACAGTGGCAAGAGAGAACTGGGTTTAGTTTCCCTGGACAAAGATAACCTTCAGAAGGCCACATAGTGATTCACAGGTTCTCTCAGACTGAATCTGCCACTTAAAAGTCTCATATATTAACTAATCTTCTGTGTTTATGAAACTCCAAAAAGCCAAGTGCCATTAGAAACTGCAAAAGAGCTGCTGGGCTACAACTTGTCAGAGCCAGGTGCATGTATTCCTGGGGCATCAGGCTGCTGATGAAATTGTCCTGGCATGTGGCCTGGAGTATGGTGAAGAAAGCAATGCCATGCTAACAATACAAAAAAGGCTAACAAGATTACCTAACACTGATGGAAACACAAATGAAAATATGAATTTACAAAAACTTAGAAGAAGGGATTGATTTTGGAGAAACAAAAGAAAATGCAGAGAGAGGAAAGCAAATGGCATGAGAATATTACATGCAAGTATTACTCTGTAAGCATATGCAAATTTTACTCTGTAAGCATATGCAAGAGTCATCTGGACACCAGGTTTTAGTGTTTACAAATACTAAAACAACTCAAGTATGTTGTTCTTGTGACTGAATTCTGAGGTCCCTTATGAATGACCTTTTCCTGCTTAGGTGCAGGACATGGGACAGCAAATTTGCTACCAATTGCTTCCTTAAAGGCTCAGTTAACAAGTATTTATCCTAATATAACTATTTGGCATGTAGAATTTGAGAAAAGCAGAAGACAAATGATATCACTTGAGAACTAACATGAACAATCTCTTACTTGAATACAGCTGCACCAATACAAAAATACTGTACTTTAATGTCACGTTGCCTCTCAAGTATAGAAACAGTTAAAGCAATGTAAGACCAACTGTAGGGATTTTCAAAGTTATTCTATATACAGCTAACCCCACTCCTATTTGAAAGTTCCCACTGTTGTCAGAGAATGCCAACTTAGATCAACTCTCAGTACTTTTTAGAAGAAAGAATTTAAAGGTCTTCTGTGCTGTACTATCTTATTGAATGCAGTTTTACTGAGAAGAAATACTTTTACACTACCACAGCTTAACAAAACTCAGCCACCTGAGATGTTTATTTCAGTCTCCAACACTGAGGAAAATTGAAGATTTGAGTTTCTTGGCTGCATCTGAACTAATCATTTATGTTTTGAAACTAAAACACGGAGCTCTAAGAATTTGTCATGTCTAATTCCAGTAGCAACATCTTTCAGCAAAAGCTCCCAAACTGTAGCAGGAGTGATCTTTCTACAGTGAATATAACCTTTCCCCATTACTACCATTGCAACTTTCAAAATCATTTATGCCTTTAACAAGAACAACAAAAAACAATACAAACCCTTCTATTTTTAAAATATACAGTATGTTAACTATCACTTACAAAGTTTTAATCTATTAAAATTTTCCTATCACTTACAGCCTTTGTGCTACAGAGAAGACAGAAAGAAAGAAATCAATTTATTGGTTTAAATAATCAATCAATTTCTTAATCAATAAGCACATTGGTTATCTCTTAGCTTTCTGGAGAATTTGGGACTGCTTTGTTTTAAATATTTACTATACCAAAAATTTAATTGCTGTAAACATATTTTACAGAAGAAAACAGAATTTTAGGACCACACGACATCATTTCCCGAAAGCAAATTCAGCAGAACATTATGAAGCATGAACTATTTTGATAGGTTACCATCATTCAAATGGCAAAAAATACTATTATGTTTCCCATAATTTCCTCCTTTTCCCTCCAAAGGACCTATGGAATATTCTACAGATTTAAAACTGAAATGCAGCGCAACTGAAGGAGGCAAAAAATGCAGAACATATTACTTCTATGAGAAGACTTAGACAGTAAAAAGTAATAATAGTAAAAGTAGTATTGCAGAGTGGAACCAAACAATGATGAGGATAATGGTCTATCTGGAGGGCAGAGAGGCCTTACAGAGAGATGTGGATAGACCAGAGAGCTAGGTGATCCCCGACTGTATGAAACTGGTTCTATATCTGGGATGGTGTTATATGTACAAACTGGGAAATGAGAGGGTGGAGAGCAACCCCACAGAAAGGGGGGTCTGAGGTGATGGCAAACTGAATGAGTCAAGAGCAAGCCTTGGCACCCAAAAGGGTCAACTACTGTGCATTATGCATAGCATAGCTAGCCAGTGGAAGGAGGTGGTGGTTCCGCCCTACACCATGCTGGTGCAGCCCCACCTCAAGCAGTGTGCAGTTTTGGGCACCTTAAGATACATAAGAAGGGCATCAAACTATTAGAGTGAATCCAGAAAAGGATGACCAAGATGGTGAAAAGACTTGAGGGCAAGACTTCTGAGGAACAACTGAGGTCACCTGATTTGTTCAGCTTGAAGAAGAAAAGGCAGTCTACATGTCACACAGTCTGCAGTCATCACAGTCTACAGCTTCCTCAAGGAGGGCAGTGGAGTGGGTGGTGCTGATCTCCTCTCTCTGGTGACTAGCAATAAGACTTGAGGAAACAGAATGATACCACATCAGTGGAAGTTCAGATTGGATATTAGGGAAAGGTTCTTCACTGAGAGGGTGGTTAGTCACTGGAACAGGGTCCCCAAGGAAGTTATAACAGCACTAAGCCTGTCAGAGTTCAAGGAGCATCTGGATGATGCTCTTAGTCATATGGTTTAGTTTCAGGCAGTCCTGTAAGTAGCAGGGAGTTGGACCTAGTGATTCTTATGAGGCCATGAAAGAGGTTAGATTGTGTGACTGTAATCATTTTCCATGACCTACAAACTGTATGGATGACTATGCAACTATATGGAGACTTATGGAAGCAGCTGGTATATCTTGTTCATATAAACACAAACAAGGAATAAGGATTGTTTTTTGCAACTAGCCCTTACTAGGGTTTAAATCAAGCTAAGCAGTACTTATGACGGGGCAATCAAAACCCACCACATTTTGAGTATCTAACAAGAGAATCTAATTTTGGAAAATATACTTAAGAAAATGAGATGCAAAGTAGGAAATGAAGCTTGTTAGAAGTAAGAAAACATGCTTTTAAATTATAGGATAGAAAAAAAGAGGCATTTTTAAATGTAATTGGTTTGTTAGGAAATTTCCACTGCCTCTAAGAGAGTAAGTCAGGCAAAAGATGATTTGGCAGAAGTTTCTAGATGAAGACATGCAGCAAATCAGAAAATAGAGTAGCTCCTTGACTCTACAGAAGTAACTGTGTTGTAATAAACTGACAGAAACATTATTGCCATTGCTCTTTTCTATATTTGTGCTGTAGTCTTTCATAAGGTACAGTCAAATTTCAGACTGGATCACATCGTGACATAAGAAATTCCCTGGCAGAAACCCAGCTACAGGAGGACAATTTTCTTAATGAATGCTTACCCCATCCATTCCAAATACCATTTCAACAAAATAGAACTGTGCTGCTCCTCCTGTTGTTAGACATTCAGTTTGCAATTCATAGTAAGATATCTAACTTGTGTATTTGTAGATAACACAGCAACATAGTAAGTGAGAAGGCATGTGAACAGAGAAGCCATAAAAACAGAAGAAAATAATGGTATTTTTTAACTGGAGAGCTGGAAGTGACTAGTAACAGACTGCTATTAATGGCATCAAAGACAGTAAGAGAATAGAGGGGTTTTAATTATTACTTCTTTGGACTGAGCATTTAGTGAGCTTTTTTTAAAAAAAATTCTCTTATCCCATATGGATTTTACCTCAACTCTATATATCTGTTGTCTAGTCAAGATCCACCTGAGCCACTTCAATCTGTTGTATAAATTCTATTTGGGTGTAAGAATCACCCAAACTAACAGGTGATTAGATTTCAATGGAGATGGACTTCCAAGAAAAAATTGAGTGAAGTGCAGCAGTGGAGGGATCAGAACTGACCTCAGCACCCAGCGCCCAGCAACTTCATCAAGCTTGACATAAGCTGCACCAGATACATCAGCTGCAAGCCCCAGAGATACATCATGTGGCAGCCCAACACAACGCACCATCTTTCCTGTCCTGAGAGACTGCCCTGATTGATGGAATCCAAAGTCATGAGTTGGATGAACTCAATGGACATTTTAGAGTGATAATCCATGGACTAAGGACATTATATTTGTATTGATGTCTATATATATTTATATATATTGGAAAAGTGATAGCTTTTAATTAGGAACTGTAGCATCTGTGCATGGCACAGATGGTATGGAATAAGGGCTGGATAATGCCCTGGTTCCCAGCAGGGATGGGGTTGATTCCCTCCTGGCTCTAGCAGGTACAGCTACCCCACGCCACGTGCGCCACACCCGGTGGGCAGCACGGAGCTGGCTGGAAAGGGGAAGGGCAACAACCGGAAGTGGGCGTGGTGACGTCACTGCGTAGGCGTATATATGGGCGGGCGGCGCTGGGGTGCGGCTCAGCGGCATCAGTGGCAGTTGGGGCGGCGTGGGGCGGCCTGCAGTCAGTACGGTACGGTACGGTGTGGTACGGTACTGGTATTTGTGTCCTCCATCGTGTTGCTGTTTCCCTGCAATACCTGTTGTTCTGGTAAACAGTTTTTGTCCCAACCCACGAGTCTGTCTTTCCCTTCCCATCCTCCCCCCACCGCTGTGGGGGCGAGCCAATGGGCTGCCATGTGGTGCTTTTGTGGCCGCCGAGGCGAAACCCTGACATCTGTCTAAACCCCGACATCTGTCTAAACCCCTTCTTTTGCATGTTAAATGCCAGAAGTTGAAAATCATACTGGTCGGTTAATGTAAACATTTATTTATTTTGGAACAGACTTAGTTCTTACATGTGATGTTACATATAATATGTTACCTAGTACGCAGTTTTCAGTCATTAATAATCTTCCCCCAACAAGTTATTTATGTCACTTTGGTACAGTCAGAACTATTTTTATGTTTCTGAAATATATATATGCACAAGAGAAAATATTTTAAATGCACTTTGTTCTATTTCACATCTTGCATCTGTCAAAATACTATGTTTTTAAAATAGAGAGAGATGATGGTCAAAACACATTTGCAAGAATGAATGTATTTCTAGCTTTGTAACACACTGCAGATTTTGGCCAACTGTTTTCCACTCAGCATGAGAAACTTTGCACCATATGTCCAGGTCTCATTTAGAAGGGATAGTTATCGTATTTGGAATATCAGCCATGAAAATTATCTAGTTCCCAATTATCTGGTAGAACATCAGCTAGCTTTGCATGTTTGGTTTTTTCTTTTCCTTTCAAAAGAACACTTTGATTGTGGTCCAGTTAGAAAAATCTTCTTGCAGTTTTTGTCTTGGGCTTGCCCGTTAAACTATGAAGTGACAACTTTGCATATGTCCTACTAAGTCCTAAACATACCTTTCCCTTATATTAACGACCAACATTTTAATCAGTGCTTGTGTTGATAATGCTACCTAAAGAAGCAATAAATTCTGACACTGCAGAAAATCAAGAGCTCTTTTTTTTTAAAGCTGCAAATTAGGCGTTCTACACGGAACTAGTATAGACAAACTTGCAAAGATCACATCAAATCCAAATCCTGTTGTACAATGGCAGTAGCAAGGATATAAATCAGAGCAGCTGCTGAAAAGGAATATTTGTACTGCCCACGTTTTTGCAGATTATCTAAAGCAAATTCCCTCATGCTGTTGTCACTGAGCTGTTACAATGAGAACCAGCAGATGGTTAATCAACCCCAAAATACCCTTCAGGAGCTACAACAGCTGCGTATGGTCAGCACGAGTAAACTCATCCAGAGTAAATGTAAACTGGGAACTCTGCAGCTTTGAAGCACAACAGTTTCCTTTACTTGTTACAATGAAATGAGTCTGCAGACATATCTTAACCTTTAAACTTTCCAGAATTAATTCAGTAAGATTTCTATAGCAGTCTTATTTATACAGTTTACATATAACAAATCCAAAATCAGTTTATTAGTGAGGACAGGAATAATTAAATTGAATTATTCCAGGCTGAGCAAAATGTACCATCCATAAATTACAGATAACAGCCCTGCAGTTGTGAATCTGAGGGATATCTTTTAAAATTTCAAATAATTTATACACCAGCACTCCTTTGTACCCTGNTCTAAAAAAGAGGCTTTATTAGACAATCCACATCCCATTGTACAGAAAACTGTTTGGAGCTGTTTCTGTGTATACTTATACCTAAAGCACACAGAGTTCCCACTCTTTCATACTCTGACACCGCAGGCTAGAGCAAGAGAATGTATCTGAAGAAGCCATAAATGTTTGGAAAACAAAAAAAAATTATTTGCAGCAAAATATTGTAAAAGTGTCTTTTAAAGTTTTCATTTCAGTAAACTGAAGTAATTAATTTTTATTCTGAATTTGAGCTGCTTTTTATCAGTTGGTTCAAGACCAGGTTTTAATACATAATTATTTTAAATAGACATAGTGTCAGCAAAGTATTTTGAGTTTCCTCCCCCTGAAAACTTATGTAAAACTTTCAAATTTAAACTTTGACTGAAGTGGGAAAGAAAAAACTTGCAGGAGAATTTCCAGGAAATCTAACTAGGGAGCTCCAGAAAAGGGTTACAAATCTATGAAAATTAGATATTATCAAATTATTCCAATTTAAAAATCACAGCAACCATAAAAGACTCCCCTGACCTGAGTAATAACAAAATAATACATTAAATACCAGCAACTATGTAGCCTTTTACACGTTTTAGAAGTGCTGTATGAACACACGCACAAAAACTCACTATATAAGCCAGTGCTTCACTCAGTTCCCCTTTAAAATTAGTCCTAATCAAGTCAAAACAATTTTCCCAGACACCACTTTAAGATTATTATAGGTAAAACTTTTTCTTTGAAAACAAGAAGTGCTTGAATATCTTCATTTGCAAACAGTTTACAATTTACGTCACAGTAAGTTTTCAGAATTATATTATCAAATGCAAATAGAATGATAACTCTGAGCAAAAGCTAAAAGATCTGTTCTGCTTCTCATCCTGTATCACATACAGGATTATTTCCCTATATCTCTACTTCAAAGAATCCTTTTCTTTTATCTGCTATTTGTATATGGTATACAGTTACTTTCCATATTTTTCCTTCAGATTATTTTGGAGTCTATGATGTGGTCTCAATTTTATCTCACAGGTCTTAGTAATGCCTTTAGGGGAAAAAAAATCAAAAATGTTGCACTGTATGATTCCCCTTCAGAGCGTTTATGTTTCTTAGATGCTTGTGGTCCTGATCTTTTCTGTTAGTCATCCCTCAGCCAAGACCTCATTCATATTTAGCTACTTCAGTGTTTCCTCTTAAGTCAATTTTTCCAGAACCTTGATCATTTTTATGCTATGTGAGAATAATTATCTTTGGCTTTTCTGGGTCTCCTCTACCTTTTTATGTCCTTACAAACGTATGTCCACTGTATAATAATCCACAGATATATTTTTCAAGCAAGAGTACACATTTTTTTTTGTGTCATAAAACAAGGTAAAAAGTTGCAATATTGAGCATTATTTTATTCCTGCGTAGCTTATTTAAGAAATAATAAAAGATAACTTAGTACCCTATATAAAAGTAACACTTATCTCAAGGGTTTATCCTTCAGCCTGATGTAATATACATGGAGACCAAGAGAATTAGCAGTACTTTCTTTGTATTTCTGATATCAAATGCAGCCATTTCAATTATTGCCTATTGTAAAACAGTACTTAATGGATTCTCTCTAAACTACTTTCAGAAAACATAAGTGTGTCTCTCTTGGAACTATTGACACAGATACCAAAACCAAAAACAACAACAAAAAAAACCCCACACAAAAAAAACACTCCAAACTCTGGAACAAATGTAAAAACCAATAACAACAACCCCACCAAAAAACCCCAACACATTCACAAAGCAAAATATTAAATATCTTGACTCTGCAGCATTAATAGCATAAACACTTGTTGTAGATAAAATCTGTGAAAATGCTTGTCTTATTTTTGATAGAATGGAAGCCTGGTCTTTATCCTCAGAGTTCCAAAAATGAATGGAACAAAAGGAAGAGAGTAGAGACAGTATAAGAAAACAAACTGGATGCATATTTTAAAGCTGTATTGAGAATACTGGCTCTATATGTGTTCTTACAGGGATCTCTTCGCAAAGAACGTATGCAGATAAATTTCAAAGACCACCAAATACTGTTTTTCCCCTTCCAGTAAACACTGTGATTCACTGTTTTCTTGAGATACCTCTCAGAAGAGAAACTCACAGAATGGAGAAATAAAAAATATCCTGCAATCAATAAAGCTGGTCAGAATTGGGTAATTTTAAAAGGGGAAAGTAAGGTGGAAGGCACTCAGGGTTTCTGATAATGAAATATTTACCTTTGGTTTAACAGCACTGAAGTGTGCTACCTTTTAGAAACTGTAGGCTGTGTTCTGTTCACCCATGTGAAAAAACAAACCTCCACAGAATTCTTGCATTTCTGCCTTAAATTTTGTTAAAGGAAAAGCCTATCTTAAATGAAACAAAGTCTTTTCTTACAAAAAGAAATAAACAACACACAGAACTCCCAAACATTCAGTGGGAAGCCCCCAAACTATTCTCATTAATGAGATTAAAGAAAATATGTATAGACATGCAATCAAGATGGGCAACAAATACTTAATTAAGACAAGCTTAGTATGCAAACAGAGCTGCAGGTTCATGAAAGGCAGGTCCTGCTTGACAAACCTGATCTTGTTTTGTGACAAGGTGACCTGCTCAGTGCATGAGGGAAAAGCTGTGGATATTGTTTACCTGGACTTTAGTAAAGCCTTTGAGACCATTTCTCACAGTATTTCCCCGGAAAAAAATGCTTTCTACCCATGACTGGGTGAAAAACTGGATCCTGACCACAGTTAGTGTTCCACAGCCTTAGTACTGGGGCCAGTTCTGTTTAATACCTTTATCAACAATGTGGATGAGGGTATTGAGTGCATCCCTAGTAAATTTGCAGTAAGTTGGGCAGGAGTGTAGATCTGTTTGAGGGTAGGAAGGCTCTGCAGAGCTAACTGAACAGGCTGCCAGCCCTGCTGTGCTCAGCACTGGTGCACCTGCACCTCAAATACTACGTTCAGTTTTGGGTCCCTCACTACAAGAAAGACATTGAGATTCTGGAGTACATCTAGGGAAGGGCAACAGAGCTGGTGAGGGGTCTGGAGAGTAAGACTTATCAGGTGAGGCTGAGGGAGCTGGAGTCATTTAGTCTGGAGAAAAGGAGACTGAGGGGAGACCTTACCATTCTCTACAACTACCTGAAAAGAGGTTGTAGTGAGGTGGGAGTCAGCCTCTTCTCTCAAGTAACAAGTCGTAGAAGAAGAGGATATGGCCTCAAGTTATGCCAGGGGAGGTTTAGATTGAATATCAGGAAAAGTTTTACGCTGAAAGGGTTGCTATCATTTGAACAGGGTGTCCAGCGAAGTGGTTGAGTCACCATTCCTGGCAGTATTTAAAAGATGTGTAGACTTGGTGCTCAGGACATGGTTTAGTGATTGCTTTTTTCAGTGTTTGGTTAACAGCTAAACTTGGTTAATGGCTGAACTTGATAATCTGAAAGGTCCCTTCCAATCTAGACAATTCCATGATTCAAAGAAAATGCTGTAATCAAACTCCATCCTCCATTTTGAATTTTCAAGATATGCTTGAGAGTTATCCTTACAAAGATACCTCAGTGTTTGCTTCCAGTTTTAATACTAAAACTGATTGTCGCATTAAGTCTGCAGAAAAACCGAACTCTGATTCCTGCTCCCACAGACAACCAACTTAAGCAGCCCATCTACCTAACTACTGCTTTCACTACCTTTTACATTAAGGACACATCTTTTTCTTTTGCATTATAGCCATATTTAGATTTTCATTATCTTTCCTGCTTCTTTCTTTTTTTTTTTTTGAACTGAATTAACAAAAAAGGTCCTTATTGTCAAACAATATTTCTGATAAAAGAAGCACTCACTGACACTTACAGGGTAATCAAAGGCCTCTGTTTAACAGCAGAACAAATACACATCCAAGAAAAGTTAAAGGTTGGTAATTTGGATACTAAATCAATAAAAGTGTTTTGTTGTTGTTTTTTGATTTAAAAAACACAACACAGGGAAGCAGTAGATATTTGATTACCTCCTGGAATATCAAGTTAGTCTTAGCCTATATTTAGAGCAGAACTGCAGAAATCATTTATTTGGGATGTGTAGTAAGCAAAAATTTTGGGAGAGAATATTTCATTCACTTTCTTTTTATGATCACTTCATTAAGTTGTTGTAAGGCTTGTCTCAGATAATTAATTTTAGTTAAAAACGTGAAATATTTTATTTCAGTATCTAAAATGTATCATCTTGGCAAAATAGTTTTCCTTAATTCATTTTATCAAATCTATTTGCTGGAGAACAATTATTTTATCAAGTTCCTGTTGGTGATTCAAAACATTTTTAAGAAAAATCTGTTTAGTTCTCTTTGGATGTAAGTAATAGCCAGATTTGTGATAACTGGGGATAGAAGTATTTATAAAAGAATAATAAATCTTTTTTAACTCCTAGGACTTTCTATTTCAGGTAATCAGAGTATGACCAAATGCCTTTTTTATCTCCCAAAATACCCTTAATGCCTTCAAATCACAAGTTTTGAGACAGGATATTGAACTCACTGGACCTTAAATCTGAGCCAGTTATTTCTATATATATTGGATTAATGAGCCCTGTAATTGCTCATTATATTAGGAGATTGAGATGAAGTTGATGCATACTGTAAATAAATACTGAACATGAATTAACATGCAAATTTTAAAAAAATAATATCTTTATTCCAGATGATATAATGGTCAACTAGTAAAGTTATATTAGTGACTGCTCAGTGCCTAGAAGCAGACATCAGCAACATATATATATGCTTACCAATATATTGTGCAAGTATTTGCTAAGTCCAGGAAATTCTGTACTTCTGCTAATGCCATGCCTTTGTACTGGCTAGTTGACAGCAGGTGTAGCTGATTCTTGTTTTGAAATCAAAAGATTAATAGTGGTCAGATCCTTAGCTGTGAAGCACATCAGAAGAGCTCATTTTGTTGTCACTCCAGCACATTTCCCTATAGAGAACATGCCCTTGAAGATGGGAGCATGAACTAGAAAAGGAGCAAAAAGAAAAGCTCCTGGCTCGTTAAGAACCCTTCTCATATCTCTCACACATCTAAGGTTAGCTTCTCCTAGAAAAAAAACGTTGATTCTCCTCTCAACAACAAATGTACAAATGTTATTAAAATTGCTCATGTCTATTGTTTCTCCAGTTCAGATTTTTTCCACTTTGCATTAAACAGGAAACATCTTCAAATATTACTTACAGTTTTGTCTATTGAACTTAAAAGTCCATGCCTTTTTTCCCGGTACCGTAAAGAATTATCACTAAGCTTTAGCCTCCTTTTATTGTATTACATGTGGAATTGAAGGACAATTGAAAATTTTACTTAAATTTCTCTAATAATGTAATCACTACCATAACCTAACTTAGTTTGCATGACATAAACAACATACATTAGTTACCTAATTTTCTGGAGCATATTTACCATTTTCCGGCAGATTTATAAGAAAATTAAGCTGATACAAAGCTTATGGAGTCTTAGAGGATAGGCTCCCATTCCTTGTTATGTCCATTTATTTTAAACCTGGGTAACAAGCATCTGGATAATACAGGGATAAAAGTTTGTAATAAAGCCACAATATGTAAAAAACTACCCATTGTACCAGGGCTATTAATCAGTAAGCAATAGCAGCCTAGAAAAGTAAGAGAGAAAATCAAACTACTGTAAATGAAAGATAATGGATGTCTGACAATGTCATGTTCCATTAAGTGATTTACTCAGCACACTCTCACTAGCCCTGCAACCTCTGGCATGAATTTCCACAGCAACAAATGGCAATGTTACCAACCAGAGCACATCCAGTAACAAAGAGAGCAAGCTCTAACAGTGAAGTTCAAGAAAAAAAATAAAATCTATTACAGCTATGTAAGTGTATGCAATACAAGAAAGAATTGCATACTGAACATGCTTACTTTGTGAAAAAGTTAATTTCTTCATGGCTTCATGGCTCATGTTTTGGCCGGTTCCTGTTTATGACTTGGAAGAAAAGAGAAAAGATCACAATCTATTAGATACTAGCTGAGGATGTAGACAAGAAGCACAGTGCTTTTCCTTCCATTTGGAGAAAGTTTATCATAGAGGAAGGTGTATTATATAACGCTTCTGTTTCTGAACCTGCTATAAGTGAACCATTTCTCTTTTGCGCCAGGGAGCCCTCATGAATAAATTTCTGGATCCCCCACACCATCTCCTGGAAACTCCATACTACCATTTCCTACCCTCTGCCAACCAGCATGATCAGATCACATGCAGTCTAGCACTAACTCTGCTCAGGGTGTAGAATGTCATAACTTTTATTCCCGAGTCAGACAAGATATTTTTCTACAGCTCTGAGGTACAGGAATTTGTCTTTGCCTTATACCATGAAAACCCCCGCTATTATTTGTCCTGACAGTCCCTAGTTCAGTCCCAATTCCAATAAATTAGTGGCTTTCTGCAAACAGCAAGTATGTATGCAATTACATTGGACACGTTTACCACTTACTACAGTAGTTTGTGAAGACATAAAGACTTCTATTGTCTAGAATAACCTACTAAATAAACAAAAGAAAATATTTCTGTTCTTTGTGAAAACTCAGGTTAAGATTTCTTAAGAATGTTCATTCTTTATCATTACGTAATATTTTGTGTTTGTAGCTTATCAGATACCACATGAAGGCAGTCTTTCTGCCTTTCTACAAAGCCTTCATAATCCACCGGTATTCTGTCAGCTCTCTCTGATGTAGCAAAAAGTGTTGTAGCCCAGAGTACCTAAATAGATCATACGTTTTTCAAACACACACAAAAAAGATCTTTCAAAAATAACAACAAACTTCTTTGTAAGATGCTATACAGCATAAAGCCTCTGACATTTGCTTTCTGACCTTAATTCAGTGATCGTGTCTGTGGCATCCAGAGATTAACAGGTTTCAAGAAAAACTCATTGCAGATGGGCAGAGCTTCTCTTGTGAACGCACACCCAAGAACCGCAGCAGGCTTACAACAGGTTCCCCAGTGAGTTCAATTCAGAAAGAGCAAAAATTGTAAATGTTGCAAGAGAAAGGTTTTAGCAGGTATTTATCCTGTTGATTTCATGTGACCTGTCTGGGGGCTTAAAACTGGGGAGAAAAATGAAACTGCATGTTAGAGAAAACTCAGTTACTGAGGTACAATGCACAGAGTGTAAATCCACTCTGCTTTTCCCAAAGTAAGCAAGGGATGGTTTGAGAATTAGAGTTTACTAAATCCACTGAGAAAGACCAAGTCTTCAAAAGCCATATAAGATAAAGACAGGTATTTCTGGGGTGCAAGATACTTCTTGTTGCCTTTTTTCTTCATAGGAATAGAACAGTTCCTTCCTCTACTGAGTTACACTCAGGTGATGTAATTTATAGGCATGGAAGAAGATGTTTATAGGAACATGGGTATCTTTTGTTGGGTAGCCCACAACCTCCAGGTGACTTCCGTTAATGAACTTAATTTAGAAGCTAAGCTAAATTTGCTTTCAGGGAGACTGATTCACAAGCATAAAAGTTACTTTTGGAAAAGGTTCCTAAAAAGTCAGCGTTGCTAAGTTACTAAAATAGCTTTGCTCCCAACATTTTTAAAAACACACTTGGTTATTCTGAGTCCTGTTTCTGGTTCCTCAAGGGACATACTTACTGTCTCAAGTATGGGACTGAAATGAGATTCTGAATATTAGCAAATGTCTTGGAATGGATTGGTGTTAGTCAGGCTACGCTGGAGATTCTCTGAGATACATTTAATTTGGCTGAGTGTTGTAATGATTATTACAACTGGTATGACATCTGGATTTATTTCAGTTTAAAAGTACCATCCAATCACAATGTCTTTTATGGAGTATTTAATTAGAATAAGAAGGTCAGGCTATACAAGTTTGTTAACTTTGTTTCCTTTCTGAAAGACCTGAGAGAATTTATTAGGCATATTACTCTCCATTATTTTGCTAATTATTTGTAATCATTTTAGTAGAACTATGTTGTGTTTCATTCATAAAATATTTCAACAGACTTTTCCATTAGGGACTCTATACAGTTATTTTCTTTTTATAAAAAAAGATTCTTCACTTTTAATTTTCCCATTTTGTATTAATAGACAAAATTGCCTTGCCATCTTAAACATTCCCTGTATGTTATATAAAATCACTTCAAACATAAATGGCATTTAATTCTGAAACTGTGCGGGGTACATAGTACTAAAGATATGCGCCTGGTGTTACTGATTGACAGTCTTGTGTCTGAAGAGAAAACTGAGTTACCTGAAAAGTTCTTTCACCTTTAACAGATATATGTAACCAACAACATCACATGATTTCTTCAATTTATCAAGAAGTTGAAATAGTCGTTCCCCTCCCACCTTCATCCCCCCCAAAACCCCACATCACACATTTGTTTGGTTTTCAATCAATATAATGCACATGAGGAGAGGAGGGGAGGGGNGTACAAAATCTTTTTCCTGTTTTGTGGTCCAAGATTTTGATATTCACAGAAGTGACTACAGTTAAACCAGTTTCTTCTTTTCAACAGGGGAAGTAATTTAAACATGTAAACTATGGAAGACTTGAATCTGTAAGTATTTGAGTTATTACACAGGGTTTTATCTGCAAGATTTACCATTAGATTTATTAGGATGTGTGGTTCTGATTTATAAGCATAGACATTACTGCCCACTGTAACTCATACTTTGTTAGTTACAAGACCTATTCAAAGACATTGAAGTGCAGAAACACTATTTTAATTTGATGACCATGTACTTGTTCCATTTGCGAGCTTTAAAAACTTAAGGAAATATCATTGCTGTTAAACACAGTTATTTAACTCCAAACATCTAAACTATTTAAAAAGTATGCACTATCTCACAATTACTATACATTTCAAATTTTCTGTATGACATATATTCTGTTTTTCTATACGGCTGTGACAAATCTGTTTGTCTAGAGACAAAGAGGTTTTTGTTGTTTTTTTTAAATAATGATCATTCTGAAGGAGAAGCAATAAGAAAATCCCTGTCCTGAGCACAGCTACATGAGGGAATTTCCTAATAGAGTATTTAGGTATTTGTTTTCTGATGTAAGAGGTTAAAAATGTTTCATGAACAAAATCTTGGGACAGTTCTGAAACAAGAGCTGAATAAACTTATGATAGAGAGGAAGAAAAAGAAAAGAAAAAAAAAAAGAAAAAGTGAAAGCTCTGTAGTTTAAAATGAAGAAAAGAAGGAGACTAGTAGTCTAAGCCTCAGCAGACGTGAACCTGCAGATAAAGTGGAAACAGATTTTTATTACTGTTTCTCTTGGATAATGCACACTGGTTGTGGGATAGTAAGTTTTTTTGACATTAGAGATTAGAGAGATTTCTGTTATATGATAATCTTCTCTATAGGCACTTGTGGTACATAAAGGTTACCCATTTTCAGAATTACTGTTTCAGGTTCATACACTGACTGAGGGAACCTTTCCTACTGATTGAATATCTAATAAGAAATCCAAATTAAATTTTAATTGTTTAGATAACTGAGGTTGTCTACTTAGCTTAGAAGTGAAAAAGTTTCTTTCAGGAACAGCTGTTTCCTCCTCACCTCCCCCATAAAGCCTGTTTTCAAATCTTTCCAAGTGTATGAAAAACCAACGCTATGTAAGCTGTAAAACAGATGCCATATGAAGTATACAGAACATCTTTGTGCTGCAAATGGTGCTGTGAGGATAGGATTGCTCCATTGTGCTTAGTCAAAGTCAAACACTTTTTCACTGATAGCAGTGTAGGGGGATTTTCTTCAGCTGCCATTACATTTACATCTTTCTTATCAATGTTTTCCTCACTCACAGTTGAGTATGAACATGAAGAAATTATTTTAGGCTCAAAAACCCCATTTACCTAAACATGTGAAATCTCATTGTACCACATCAACAGCCTTTAAAACAAGTGTACATTGTCCTCTTATAAATGACAGTACCTTGTGTTTTTCCTGCACAAATGTCATGCTTTAGTTTCAGACAATTCAGAATTCAGAATGAGCTGAAGAAAGTAATTCTTTGAGCTCTCATAGGTGGAAGAAATATCTACAATTTCAGATATTGCTGATATTGATATAACATATTTAGCCATTTATATTTCTATTTTTTCCATGGCTTTCCACTTAGAGAGTTTAATATGATCTGTAATATTGTTATAGTTGGACATAAACAACATCATGAGAATTATTAATGAATTGAGCATGAGGTTTGGCACCTTAGCTGTATTCCCATATTTCACATTCTGTCACTTTTGGCTTTCTGTGTGCTGAGATGCACAAATAACATCCACTGAAGCCTTCAGCAGAAGTTGCTAAAAATCACTACTATTTGCAGTGGAAGTAGAAGCTAGCGATTCTCTTTTCTCAAATCTAGGACAGAAAGGTACTTTTCCACACAGATCTGAAAAGCAGATGAGACTTTACTTCTAAAGTCTGACTACCACAATCAACTGTACTGTAAAGTGAAATTAAAAGAACCATGGAAAATGCATCTTAAATACATTGAAACAAATAAATATTCTCCCAAGCATGTGTATTTTCTGTAAAAGCATTTTTAAGCCTTACAGCTATGAAACTATCTTGTAAAAGCAAAGGATGAAACAGTTCTTGGATGTTTTTTCACCCAAAATAGGTGAAAAAATCTATTTCCTTGGTATGATCTAAGCTGTGAAAGGGTCAGCTTTTAAATGGCTTTTGAGGAACAGTTACAAATCTCAGACTTACCAGGAGAAAGGACACTTAAATCCATAAAGAATTCTCACCTGCTGATGAGACCAATTGCAAGAAGAATGCCACTCCACAGAAGGAAAACTGTCACTTTTTTCCCTTTAGCAAACAGAAGATATTTGGATGCGAATTGACTGTTCTAAAGAATCAGAAAAAAAAAAAAAAACCAAAAAAAACAAACCCAAAACAAACTACTCCCCCCTCCAAAAAAAAACAACCCACCAACTCACAAACAAACAAACAAACAATCACAAAACCAAAACACCACAAAACCAGTAAACTTCCCACTGTGATGCTATAAACATGCTGTCTCTAACGCTGCCAAGGCTTATTGAAAACCCTGGTAGGTAATGGCACAATACTATACAGACCATGAGGTTCAATTATATTTAAGAAAATTAGGGTTGAGTTTAATTACTTGTGTCCACTATGGATGAGCACATGTTCTGTCTAAGGATGTAGTTTGCAGAGGTCCTGAATTTCAGATTGATTAATTCACTCATATGTTGTGCATTTCCTTTAGAAATTAATTTAATGCTGAAGACTCCTTGCATTTCTGAAAAAAAAAAGAAAAAAAAAAACCGAGGGGAAAAAAAAAAGAAAATTCATGATGTTCCAGTGAAGCTACAGAAACAATTGATCATCTGTATTAAATATTCAAGGAAGAATCCTGCAAGACTGATGAATTCATATACTCTTTTGTTTATGCAAAATGCTGCAGAAGAAAAAAAAAAAAAAAACACAAAAAAACCTACACACAACATGTATACAATTTTCTCTTCTTTTTCCTTATTTTGTAAAGGGCAACCAAACCAGTTTTACAAAATAACCTGGAAAAACGTGATAGTAATTGCTACTTACTTTATATACATACACTTTTGAGTTTTTTGCCTTTAAATCAATTATTTTACTCTCTTGTCCCAGAGAAGAGACAATACCACCACTAAATAGGTAAGTTCTCTTGCCCAATCACAGTTCAGACAGCATGTCCCCAGTGAAATCTCTTTTTGTACTTGTTGCTAGCTGATGAAATCCAGAGTTTTCATGTTGAATGCATATTAAAAAATTCTTATGTCCCTTCAAATGCAATATTATGCTGACTATCTCTTAGTACTGAAAGAGAATAATGAGGAGCTACACCTATTTTAATAATACTCATGCCCTACATTCCTCAGGGTGTTTTCCCAAATATACACTGTTTGTTTAAATTCGTATTTTCCTAATGTTACATTATTTCCCCTGAAATATTAAAGTGGGTTAAGGATGAATTCTCTCTTCAGAGGCCTTTTAAGAAGAAGAGTATTTGATTACTGACGTGCTGTGATGTCTTGCAAAACAAGTCATATGGAGAGTTTTGCTGGATCTGCCAGTTATTCCCTAAAGGCCCACGGGAGTGAAAAGACAAATTGCAGCAACATCTCTGAATCATGCCCCTTCTTACCTTTAAGGGAAGTAGCAAATATGAAAACATGATAACTCAGTATATAGCTATTGCAGGGTCAATTTTAAAAGTGATCGCCTTTTTTAATTTAAAGTTAGGCAGAAAAAAATACACGAGCATGAAGAACTGCTGGTGACAAATGGGACTTTTTTTTTTGCTAAAATTAACAAGAACAAATAATTTAACTGAGTGCTGTGGAAGTAACATAATTAAAGTTAGAGGGAAAATATTATTCTTTCTGGGTTAGGCCAAAGCAAGCTCTAGCTACTGCTATAGTAAGACATAAAGAAAAAGAAAAGAGGGGGATGGGAACAAAGAAGAGAGTAGGTAGGAGGGAACAACAAAGTAGTAACACATCTTAATTGTACCATCTGGATATTTTCTTCCTCTTGGGAAGCGAGGAATTACACATTGTGTTTTTAAATCAAGTTTACTGATTGTAAGACAGTCTTTATGCAGTTCTCATTGCTTTCATTTAAGAAACAAACAATAGAAAACCAAAGAAATTAAAAAAAAAAAAAGAAATCAACTCTACCAGTGATTTTTCATGTCGCCCCTGGTTTTGTCACGACTTAAACTGATCACAGCAATGAAAATTCACAGAGGATGCTGTGTTTATTTCAAACTGTTGTCTCAATATCCTAGTCTGGGGGGAGAAGGAGGAATGGTAAAAAACTAACAGAAAAATAACTAGACTAGATATAAGGAATATATTTTTTACAACGAGTGTGGTGAAAAGCTGAAACAGGCTGCCCAAAGAAGCAATAGGTGTGCCATCCCTGGAAACATTTAAGGTCAGGTTGAATGGGGCTCTGAGCAACCTGATCTAGTTGAAGATGTCCCTGCTTATAGCAGGAGAGGTTGGACTAGATGATCTTTGGAGGTCCCTTCCAATGCAAACTATTCAGTTCAAAATACTCTATGTTCTTTGGGACATGTATTTCTAGCAATTTCTAAATAGAATTCTCATAACACATGAATCTAATTTATAGTTTCTTAATTCAGTTCTTCCACAAGCATATTTTGTATTTCATATCCTTCCAGAAATTTTACCTTTAGAAAAGCTTAGTTGTATTTAAGATACATTTATAGATACCAAAATTACAGAGTAAAATTTGTATTTGTCACTGAAAATGAGTTTTGTACATGTCTGAATTGAAATTTAAATTTATTTATTGCCTTGAATGCACAGAAAAAAAAAAAAAAGTAAAAATAAATTTAGATTCAGTTGAGGAGAGGATTTTGAGTTCATTGGATTAGTGACAGTCAAAATAGCAACAACAGACTATATTGAGAATTATTCAGAAGGGAACAAATCAGAAACAGAACATAATTCTGATGGGTAAATACATAGTGAGCCTACATCACTTACTTGCTACATAGTTCTTATACCTGCTTGTAATTAGGAAAGAACAAATTAATCAAATCAAGAAGAGAAAGAGGAGATACTTAGCTGTATGAAACAACATCTATTAATATGCATTAGACCAGGATTTTTAGCTTGGAAAAGAAGGCGGCAGACATGACAAAGGTCTACAAAATAATGAGTTTTATGCAGGAGGTAAAGAGAGAACACTTATGATACAGAGATACATTTGCCATTCCTTCCAGCACAAGTACTTTTGATAAGCCAGTAAAATTATCAGGCAAAAGATTTAAACTGAAGCAAAAGAGAAGTACTTCTAATAACACACTAATCGTAGAAATCCCCGCATGAGCAGACTTTGGAAGCTGAAAGTGTAAATGGGATTAAAAGGGATTAGACAACTGGATGGAAAACAGGTCTATTCATGGCTATTGAGCTTTCTGGTCTCCATGTAATCTCTGGCTCAGGAAGTCCCTAAATCACTGACTGACAAAAACTGGGAATATATAACCAGAGAAAGGATTACTCTACAGACACCTGGTGTTTTCTATTTTTTCCCTAATTAGCTGCAATTGGATTCTACAAGAGATGGGTTTCCGAGCTAGCTGAACTTTTCATCTCGTCCAGTATGGCAGGTCTTGTATATCTCTGTCTCATGGCCCTAAATGGTGACATATGAATTAATTCTACTCATTTAAGCTGCTCTTGAACTTAAATGAGAGCATTAAAATAGCCCATGTTCCTGCATAATAAAAATTCTAGTTCTCACAGAACTTCAGCCTAGTGTTCAAGCATTGACACTTCAATGTCAAGGCCAATGGTCAAAGTCAGTGTCCATATGGATGTACAAGTTACCAAAATTTAAATCCAGAACTATGAAAACCAATTGGAAAATAAACTCACAAGCAAACAAACAAACAAAAAAAATAGCTGGTGTCACTTGGTTTTTCACAAGGAGAAATTCTTGGTATAAATGGCCCTTCAGCAGCCAGCTTGAGGTCTGGGCCCAGTATTGAAAGAAGCTGCTTGCAGGCAGCACAAAATTGCCTCAGTTGAATCCAAGTCCTGCAACATTATTGTTTTTAATTTTTCTTCGTGTGAGGACATGCTGGTTTAAAATATCTGCTATATAACCTTTATAGCATATACTTCTAAAGTATTCTGCAATGTGCTGCTAAAACAAACAGCAAAAGAAGAACAACAAAAAAGGCAAAACAAAAAAAAAAAAAAAGGAAAGCAAAACAGTGTTCCTGTTAAAATAGTTAAAATATTGCCAGCCCATCTTATCAAACTTATGTGTGTTCCGTCATAAGGTGAGCAACAAATTTCAGGCGTTTGATCTCAGTCTAAAGGCATGGCTCTATAGTCCTGACTATAGTAATTTCCTTCTTTCTATATTGGTTGAAGTTGAGCTATGATCTTCTGAGGTAATTATAACTTGTATAAACCAACTTTAAAGTTTTACAAATTTCTACTTCCTATTTAACACTGGTTTATTTAAAGCTTAGAGTTGGTTAGTGATATTGGGGCAAAATATATGTATCCATCAAGATCAAAATTATTCTCTAACTTAATATGGTCGGATATGGTAAATTTCTGGTAGACTGTGTCCATGTCAACATTATCACTGCTCTCTTAGCATTAACTGCCAGCCCACAAGTGGGTTTAGAGGCATTCAGTACACCTACAGCTGGCAGCCTCCAAGGCTGAAGCTTTGCAGATTGCAAGAGGATTCCTTAACAATTAACCAGCAGAGGTAGTGCAGATGAAGTTTCTGTGAGTGTTAAGGCTCCCTTCATAGGCCAAGTGATAACCTACAGCAGAGCCAGGGACCTTTTCTACATCACTATTTTCAGTTTTCCCTCTATCTTTGATTATTTTTTTTCCCCCAAAGCTGTTTATGACTCGTAAGTTTTACTTTCAGGTATCTTTGCTGCACTTGTCTTGACCATTAAGAAACAGACTGTGCTTAATTGCTTTGTCGTGATTGATTATCTAACCCTTTTGACCTGATGTTTAACATTCTGCAAGCTTTCCCCCAAAGCACTGCTGGAGCTTACTGACTCTGTCCACAACATTGCGCCACTACAGTCTACCAAGGAAGAAGAGCTGTTGTTAGATGTTGGGGTTGAGATGCTGGAACTCATGCAGGTAGTTGGCAAAGACCAATATTTCTGAAGGATACTATTTAACGAGGGTAGTGATGTGTTCCTTACACCAGGCTTCAAAGACTGTTCCTGTGTTTTTGTGAACAATGGACTCTCAAAACAGAATACACACATTCTGCATCAATTTAAAGCTCCTGCAGTTAGGTACCCAAGTGATTAAAAATAAATTGAAAATAAGCAAAATACACATATGGAGGCTGACAAGTGCTAAAATGTATCAAAATAACAGCCTCTCATGAGTATACTAGAAAAGTAATCACATTTTGTTTTCAAGAACAACCGATGAAGATGCTTCCATACATTGGATAACTACATTTGTTGGCTTGTTTAAATATGGATTTATCGCACCTGCTTTCAATGTTCCTTAGAGATTACTTTTTTTTTTTTCTTACAGGGAAGTACGAGGAGCTGACAACTTTTGAATGCACTGAAGTTTAGAATAAAGTTGCTAAAAATGAATAAATTACATGGTTGCATAAAAAATACTAGAACAAGCTGTTGGTCTTTCTCACACAACACAGTCAATCAGTTCTCAAGCTGCTACAATAAAGGAAAATTTCAGCCAGCTGTCAGGCTATTAAAGTGATTCTGACAGAATCAGGGATCAGGATAGCCACATAAGCAGGAGAAGGCCAAGTGATTGCCTGCTCCCAGGTATCTGTAAATTTCATCTGTAGTTTGAGTCAGGCTAAGAGTCAAAAAGCATTTGGCTTCTACAGAATGGCAGCAGGAAGAGACAAAGACTGGTTGGTGTGGTGTAAACACTGAGTATTGCTTATCAAAACGCAAAATAGGTGTTTCTTCACTTATTAAGGTAGGAAACTGAAAGTATAAAAGCAATAAATTTACGGGTGTGATGGGAAATAAAAAAGAGTGGTCTGAAAAATCTCACAGAATAGGCATTCTTTTATTCAGTTTATTGTTCAATATCACTCTTTGTCAAGTTTTAAAGAATTATTTGTTATACTCTGTGTTGGTATTAAAGTTAACTTTGACCTGGAAATGCTCAAGTCATCAGCACATGTGTGTGGGTCATACAGAATTAGGTCTTGACTGTACAGAGACCTCTAATATTTTAATATGTCTTTATCACGGAAAGACCATAACAAGAAAGTTACTGAATCTGTTACGTTTAATCTACATTAGAAACATTAGCAACCAAAAGATTTGGTGTCCTGATACTTGCCAAATTTTTGTGTTTTTTTTAAGAAACATGAGCTTGAATAAACACATAATTCCCTTTTTTAGTATTTTTCCAATCTCATGCAAGATACATTCAACTTTCAAATTCTCATTTAATTGCACTACAGCTTTAAAAAAACTCCCTTTTGCAAAATTTCTTATTTTGTCCAGAGCCCCTGGCATTATATAATATATCATAATGGTATTGTCCACCAGTTCAAACCTGAGCATTTGTTTAATTACCTCTTTTGTGCCAGGGAGCTTTTGAAAAATATTGTGAATTAATGGTGCTATAGTAACAAGAGGGAAAATGTGGCAGTTATCAGCAGCTTAGGGAGTCAGTCTCTGTCTTTTTTTAGAACATGTTTCTACCTTGTACAGTTACAAAAGTGGGTATTAGAATCAAAGCACAACATGATAAAATAGTTTTCTGACACCACAGCAAGCACCTGCATGACTAAGAGAGGGATGTGCAGTTTGTCGTAATTCCAAGATGGAAATTTATGTCAAAACTGAAAATGTTAGTGTAGTTTTCTAAGCAGGAAGAACAGCTACAGCAATCAGTTATTACCACAAGAACAGGATGTATTGGCTTTGTGTATGATGGTTCCCTTGATTTTACAGGTCTTTTTGCTCTGAAGGGTAAACCACAACAAATTATTGAGTCTCTGATAAGCAGAACTTGCCTCGTAAAGCTTGTTTTAGTAAAACTTTTGCTCCAACTTTGGAGCTGTTTAGATGTAAGATATCAGTCCAACACAGGATAGAAATTAAATAGGACACCCACTAAGTAATTTAGAAGTTCAGATATATATTTGATCACAGGTTTTACAATAGAATTTGTTGATTTAGAGGTTTTTAGATTAATGGCCATTCAGAAAACGGAGGGAAATCAACAGCTTTTGTGGAAAGCAATGTGAAAATCTCATTGTATTTGGAGTGTCCAAGCCACAAGTGTTGCAGCACTGAGAGTGCCAGTGGCAGTGAGCCTATAAACTGCTATAGCTGCAGCAAGAGTCTAAGCGATCTCCCCCTAGCTCCAGAATCTCTGGCTGAACTCCCTGACACTAAATAGTTCTTCACTGACGTGAATAAAGTAAAATGGAAAGTGCTTGAGTGGAGGATGAAATGCCTCCAGGATTACAGAGATTAAGCACACTCCTTATTAACTCAGCTCTTGCTGAGGTTGAAAGTCCTCATCTGTAGCTCTGGGCAAAAAAGGACAAAGTATTTTATTTGTCCAAACAAGCTGAATTTCATCCTTGTTTTGAAACACTGTACCCAAAAAAGTTCAGCAAAAGCAAACAATGCTTCCAAGTGAGTTCTAATTTCTTTAACCCAATCTCATTCTGTCTTTTACATACCCCAACGGTAGTTTATTGCTTCTTTAATGCTATGTGTCACTCTCATAGCTCTAGACATGGTTTTGGAGTCTCACAGTGAGCAGAAACGTCAAAGAAAGAGAGTATTTTTTTTTTAATACTTCTATTATTTAACTCTCTTGCCCTCTTGAACTCTGTCTGGGATGTCTGGAAGTCTGGCTTCTTCTGCCAGTAAACATCATGAGAGTAAACTAATTTGAGGGATTAGTCTTCTTTCTCCTTTTATTCCCTCCTTAAATGCATTGTGTTGGGAACATAACATTCCAGAATAGATAGAGGAGTATCGCCATAACCAAAATATGATGTAAAATATCATATGTAAAATATATTGATCAGAACTTTATGCAGATAATGTTTTTCTTATATCTTTACAAGATATCCTAAATTGATTCAGGATTTCCCTGATGCAATCAGACATAAAGATTACCCTCTCATAGAGCTTCCCAGTCACCTCAGGTCTTGATGTGTTTTTCTTTACTAAACTTGGTTTCATTTCCCTAGGGCATATGGGCCTTTTACTTTAAGAACAATGCTCTTGTAGACAAATCCGACAGATTTTACAGGAACACGTTGTACATGCAATGTAATATAGTGAGGCAGACAAATATAGACTCTAAATTGGGAAGTATTTCTGGCCACTGTACATCCTTCTAGATGAAGAGTGGAACATTTGATGGCACATTCTGCCCTCTGTACGGTATGCAAGTGTCCTATGAACTCAGAGAAAAACAGCCTGGAATTGGTACTTGGAAATCAGATCATGCGGACTTGAACAAGATTTTAAGTAAATGCTTAGCTTTGGGCATGCAGTTAAAACCTGCCTGGACCCAACTATGTACTCAGTGCTTTATTGAATCAGGTTCACAAGGAAATGAAGACTTCTTTTTCCTGCTTTGTCAGAGAGGTCTGAGAGAAGGCATTCTAGCAGCTCAATGGAAAACTTGTTAGTGTTTATACTTGCTAATATTTCTTCAGGCTTCTTAATAACAAAATTCCATGATTTGTGAAAACTTGTAAACAAATCAAAGTATTTCCTCTTTCAAACACAGAATATAGAACAACTTTTGATTATTATATTTTTAATATTTTGAAAAATTACTTAAAAGTGTTTTGAACTTTTATTTCTTTCATTTTCACTATGTTACATAGGGAAGAGTGTTCAATTTTCAGACTGGCCACCAAACTTCTTGTTGAACGGGATATACGTTTGCCATGTTACTTTGTCTTCTTTCTAGTGAAAAATAATCCGTTCTATATATGGGAAGTAATACTTTTTGTCTTTGCAATTTTAGCTATCCTAAAGAGTTGCAAAGGCTGAGTCAATTTGATGCAGTTCCAACCAAAATCCTCTAACTCCAAGGGATTTTGTTAGCAGTTTCTGTTTTCTTCTATTCTAGTATGGGGAACAAAATACTAAAAAGTAGTCTGCAGATCTTAAAAGGTGGCACTGAAACAAAGATATTTGAGTTAGGTCCTTGCTATAAAATGAATAGCTGGTGTCAGAGCTAAAAACAAATGCACTTTCTTAAATGGGTATATCCTATCCTAACACTATTGATTTCTGTGGTGTGTTACATTTTGTTTGGTGTGATTTTTACTCTGCTTTAATTTCTTTTTTCTCTTTGATCTCCCTGCTGACTTACAGAGGGTTTGTTGCTCTTTAACCAGCAACTATATATATGTGTATCCACATCTATACATACACACATATATAAATGTATATGAAGTTGTGATAAGAAATGTAGTTTTCATATTGTCAATGTCCCTAGTAAGTAAAGAAAGGAAAGCTTCACAAAGTTCTATAGTTTCACCATCAGTAACTTAACATTTTATAGTCTTTATGGAGATGTGAGAGGTGAGATGCTTTCTCCTCTGCTTGCATGAGCACTGGCACGGGCATACGTGGGAGTACTAAACTGAACAAAGAAAACGTGAGGGGAGAGAAGACAGTAGAATACAAAATGGAATCTTTCTCTACTATCATTTGTTCTGAGGAGGATAAGGAAAGCATAAAGAGTAGGATCAAAACAAGTCCTGAAAGGTACTCAGCATCTTGGCTTATACCGATTTCAGTGAAGTTGTGTATCACCTCACTTTATCCCCTCCCAAGTCAGAGCTAGAGGAAGCTTCTCCCGTTGAAGTTCATTTCTAAGTCTGTTCCTGGGGTGCTGGGAGTCTTATGTGGCCACCATGACCTATTCCACTGTAAGTCACTTGGTGCAGGATCTGTCCCAGAAGATACAATGGAGTCACAGTCTTTCCTTACTAGTATTTTAGTTTTGACAAACATTACAGGTATTTCAGGGCCCTCTTATGAGGGCATGTATGAACGCATGCTTCTTCTTCCTAGATTGATAATTAGATATTGGCATGACCATCTTTGTATTAGCTTTCTCTTACCAATACACTGTGAAACTATAGAAGAAACAGTGCCTTAAATCACCAATATGCATAAAAATAACAGAACTACAAAAGAGACTAAGATGTTTTAGTTTATTTGTGTTTCTCCAGATAAACTTAGAAAATGTAGAAACAAACTTTCTCGTCTTCAGGACAGCAATAACATCCATTCTAGAGGACCTTGGTTTTCACTTTCAGATTCAATTATCTGGTTCACTGACTCATGAAGTACTCGTGTCTAAATGTTGCATTTTGATTTTGACCTATCTTCATTTTATTAAATGATAAATGATTTTATTTCATTTTATTACATGATAAACTTAAAACAATCAGAATACAATGAAAAGATTCAAAATAAAAAAGATCCAAACAAAAGGATTTTAGATAATGATGGAACTGTAAAGAGAAATGAAACATGGAACTAGTGAAGTTTTTTCCTATTATCTTTGGTGAAGAATTTTTTCTCTTTCCTGAATTGTTATGTATGTTCTTAACCATAGAATTATCCAGTCTTTAAAAAACAGATAATCTGTCAATATATTTATGGTCTATTTTTGGTACTTCTATTGAATTTTTCTGTAGTATATTAACAATAATGAATTATTCATTAGGTGATCTAAGATTTGTCATATGTGATTCTTTCTCATTCTCTGCATTTCTTTGCTCAAGATATTATTTTTCATAAATAGATACATATAGGCATAACCTCCAAACAACAAAGAAATAGATGATAAAGGTCTAGAGAAAAACAACAGTGTGCCTTGAATAACACCTTGAAATTTTTGGTAGTTGTCTGTTCTTGCATTTGCTCAGGCCATCATCATTTAAAGTAGTCCCTAAAGGACTGACTTCTTTGAAGAAGCTCCTCTTTGTGTTTATGGATTATATACCTCTTGGACTCTGTATTGCCCTAGTATTCAGCTTGATGCTCTTCATCCAGGAAGCACTCTTGCCTGAGCAATCATTTTGGCACTAATACACAGAAGTGGCCATCCCTACGCTGTTCATGCCACAATCCATGCAATAAGGCTAGTTTCTTGAATCCACAAATAAGGATGTTGGCAGGGCTAGCGTGAAAACAGATGATTTGAGAGCTCTTAAGCAAAGAACCTGGTGACGGATATATAACTTCCCATCACTACTTGTGAATGTATTTGTATGTGAGGAACTGAAACCATCTAGTGGCCATGTCTGGAAGTTTGCCACCTCTCCCAAATGAGACCCCAGTATCACTAGGTCGATAAAATTGAGAACTGTAAAAAAAAAGATCAGGTTTAAACAAAAGGAAACTAATCCTCCATCTATTGGCAGTAGGTCACCATCCTTCAGTATCTGTAAACCTAGTATTACTGTACAACCTGGCAGCTTGTGACAGCATTTGGGTACCAGTCTTAATATTCTGACACCAAACACATTTTGTGTTCCAAGCAATCTATAAACTCTTGTTTCTTGCTTGTTTTGCAGTCGATTTACACTATTGGGAAAAAAAAAAAAAAAAGGCACATTATGTCGTTAAATCTGTTGCTATGTCCTACTCTTAGCCATACTCTTCACTGCAGGCTGAAACTCACTGTTCACACTTCTCTGCTATGTAGCTAAGTATCCCAAATTTACCCAAACCCACAATCATTCCAGCAGGCAAAAGTCGAATAGCATCTGGGCTTGGAGCTGTTCTAGGAGTTGTCTTTATGATCTGTTATACCACGGTGACTTCTTACTGCTGCAGCTCAGGAATGAAATGATTGAAGCAGTTGGGCAAATGACAAGTATAAAAAAAAATTATTCCATCACCCCTGCTCCTTTTAGAGCAAGAAATAGGTACATAAAGGATACATAATTAAGCATACCTGCACTGCTATAAGAGCATGAGGAAATTCAGAATGCTAGGAAAATTTAATTTCTTTTTCTCCTACAAATTTTTCATATTTATTCTTTGCCAAAACGTTTTTTTGTCCTTAATTGCTAAAAACAAATTTGGCTGTAAAATCAATTTAACTGAAGCTGTATGCTCATTTGTCTGCAGCATTCTGTTGAGTAATGCAGTTGTCATGGTAGAACTTAAAAAAATTTGGAGATGGGATTCTCGTCATGTACATATTGTGCAGCCATTCTTATATTTAGGCACATGTATGTAAATGGGTTTTTTTCCTTTAATATCACTTTATTCAAACTTACCGGATAGATACAATTACAGCCTCCCAGTTTTCTAACAGCACTATCTTTTGCCTGCTAGACCTGTTTTCCATCAAAGAATAAGTACATTAGAACCTGCAGAGTACTACAGCATTAAGTATAAAGAAAAAAATCCCAATTTGTCTTTAAAGAGGCACCAGATCCTAAGGTCTCTTCTAAGTGCAGAGGAATAAGGTTCTCCTCTAAAAAATATTTTACTGGAATTTCTGGATAATAGCACTGGTAGTGACATGGAAAACACTAGGTAGCCACTTGATAAAAGAAGGATATAAAAATGTAACTCATTCATTTATTTATTTTTTTTTAAATCAACTCTATTGCAAGAAAAATATTGTTCTTTTGTTCCTTAAACTCTAAAGTTTGCAGCTTTCCTGACTGTGTTGATCCTACTTACTATCACATTCTTTTTATAGAAATTAATCTCAAACTTAAGGCTATGCACTGTCAGTTTCGGTGTTCACTATTTTATTCTGGCTTGCAAAATATCTTCTCAGATTATCCATGCCTTTGAAGGCTGTTTCTACATAAAATGGAGAATATTGCTTTGTTTATCTGGTTGTTGAAGATCTCCAAGGTATGTCTGAGGCTGCCACCTCAACTCTAAAACTGTGTGTAGACCGTTTTATTTAAAATATGCATTACTATTAGTCTCATTCTGCCTTGTTTTTTTCTGCTGGAGATACAAAGTCAAAGCCAAATATAAGTCAAAAATACTTCTTTGTGGATGTAGACATATATAGAAAATCAGCGGGAAACTGCAGGAAACAAATGAAAGGGAAATAAATGATAGCAGCTTCTTAACCACCCAGTGTAACATCCTTGGTTTTTTGTTACAAGGCAGAAGAGTATGCTTAGTTTAACTCGTGTAAAGAACAATCTCCATAAGGAGTAGAAGTAGGGCTGGTATTTGATTTTATAAAGGAATACAAATAGGATTTGGTAAACTGAACACACTGACCATATATAATATATTATTATTGAAAATGTCATTCATTTTTTTTTGTATACTGCAGCCTTCTTGGTCAGGAACTTTTGATAGAAATGCAATATACTGTGTATTTTGCTTTCTGCTTTGTTAATTCAGAATACCTTTATTATGTAAAATCTGTTCTATTTTCAGTTATTGGACAAGAACACATTATATTCAGTAAAATAAATTTGAAACTTGTTAGAATTTTCAGCCATGGTATTGGCTGATGTCTTCTCCCCCTTCCTTTCTCCAGGGAAACTCTTCTGTTTTTTCAGTGCTCAGCTTACATGCTAGTCCATTCCCAACAGAGCTTTTTATTTTCAAATTGAACACATTGTAGAAATCCACAAGCTAGCTCCTAAGGTCCCAGAGCTGTGCTACGATGAGACTGCACCACAGCAAAATTAAAAAGATGTTGTAAGACCAACTGTACACTTGCTTTTTTCTAGTGTACTACTTGTGATTTTGTATCTTGGAATGTAGGCGTTGCTGTGACCAGTGTTGGCAAGTTAATGCCTTTTGTTGGACTAAGTCAAGTAAACGCTCTGAAGATTAAACACTCATATAATGGAGCTAAGGTGTTTGACACCACATTATATCTTACTTGATACAGAAAATCTAGAAACTAAAAGCAGATGATCTCAAGGGAGCTTTACAATGTAGAATGGCCAACCCAATGAGCTATGATTTCCAGTGGTGTCTGAGCTGATCTTTTATTAGAATAAGATGTGGGTCACAAAGATTTTGCAAAGTATTTTTAATTCCTTCTAGAGACATTGCTGAATTTATCAATAAATAAAGGATATGACAACTTTACTACCTAGGTGTCCTTAGAAAGTCTCATGGAGAAATTAACTCTACTGTCTTTCAAGCGATTTGACACAGTTCTAGTTTGCGCACATCATAAAGAAAAAGCAAAGATACTTACTAGCTATGGCATCTGATGTGCTGTATCATAGAAGAATTGCCTTAGCAAATTATTCAAGGGATATTAACTTTAAACACCTTTTCTACTGAATATCCAAATAAATTTAATGTTATCAAGGTGACTAAATCACTCTCGACAATAGCCATAAATGAATTCAAAGGCACTTCTATCAAATCAGATAAAATGAGTAGAAGGCCAGAAGAAATGCTGCTGGTAATACTGAATTAATGTGTTGGAAGCAGCAAAAATACATAGGATAAAATATACATCTACTGTTTTTCACATTGTCATTTACATAGCTTATGAATGACTTTTTAATTTAGAAATCTTTTCAAGTAGTAATTCTGGAATCCATCTTTTAAAAAGAAACATTATCAACTGCTATTGGCTCAGTTTCTAAACCATTTCAATGATGTTCTAATAGGACCCATGGCTGTACCACAGTACAGACCACTGGAAAAGACGATTAATTACGAAGTGTTTTGAGTTTCTATTGATTACAGCTTTCACTTTGCCACCTTAGTTTTTAAGAGGTCATTTTTGTTCATAGCTTATAAGAGAATTTTTCATTACTCTCTAAAGATTGTTTAATGTTGATTTCAGAATTTTCTGACCCTCTGTATTCCTCTAAGTGTCTCAGATCCACCAACAAAGTCTAAGCATTGTTCTTCCTCCAGAATAGAAGATAATTCTAGGGGCTAGACCAATTAAAAACAGCTGCAATCCACCTTTGCTCACAAATTGTCGGGTATAGATAAAAACAACAGTCAGTGAAGTTACTGCACAGTGCTGAAAGCCGTAGCAGTGACAGACACATAATCACAGAATTATATGGGGTTGAAAGGGACCTCTGGAGATCATCTAGTCCAACCCACCTGCCAAAGCAGGTCCTCCTAGAGCAGGTTACACAGGAACTTGTCCATGTGGGTTTTGAACATCTCCAGAGATAGAGACTTCATCACCTCTCTGGACAGCCTACTCCAGTGTTCTGCCACCCTCAAAGTGAAGAAGTTTCTCCTCCTTGGCCATCTGGGCACATTGCTGGCTTGTATTCAGCCAACAATCAACCAACACCCCTAGATCCTTTTTTGCCAGGCAGATCTCTAGTCACTCTTCCCCAAGTCTGTAATGCTGCCTGGGTTTGTTGTGACCCATAAAACAGTTTTCTCTGACTGACATAACTATCAGTATAATGCGATAATAAGGTAATTATTATTGCAATAATTGTCACAATTGCTATGAATAGCATTATAAGCACAGTAACAAGAATAAAGCTATCTACTAATATGGTGGAATATATGCAATGCATTTACATTGCTAAGAAACAAATAAAAGAGAAAGAATCTAAACACTTCTGTAAGTTAGCCATTAGTTCTTCCCAATTGTAGTTTTTATCTGGATTTAACTCTGCTTTTCTAGGTATCTTCATATGAAGATCTACTGCAGCTTTTCAACACTTCAATCTGGAAGAGAACATGAGGTTCCAACCTCCAACATCTTTCCTGCCTTCTACCAGATGTCATTCAAGAATTATACAGATATAATTCAAGAATTTGGTTATTGCTGGAAAAGCAGAACCTTTCTGAGAAGGTACTGCCTATAAGTGCTTTATTCCCTTTAGTAGAGTGCAGTGAATTTTTAAAGCTAATTTAAGTCCTGCTTAAAGTCTTATTATCAGCCTTTCACACAAGGAGATAAGCTAATCACCTCTCTTTCTCTACAATAACAGTTGTTTGTGTAATTCTTGCTATGTGGTATAGGATACTCCCTCAAATCTACTTTTAACACTGAACAAAAGCAAAATAAGAGGCAAACCAAGAAAAATCTTACCAGTAAGTGTTGAGTTATTTCTTTTTCTAAAATAAACTCACACATGTAGCAGAATGAATTATAAACAGCCTTACTTCAAATTTTGCAGGCTTCTTTCCAGCCAAGCCAGGTAACTCCAGGTCACTTTTTTCTTTTTTTTTTT
>VXBW01003786.1:1006563-1099221 GCA_013400375.1 Thinocorus orbignyianus
TTTTTTTTTTTTACTGTGTACATAGTTGTTGACACAAAAAATATACTTTGCATAAAGACAGGTAAACACAAATGAACATATATTTCTCTTCCATTGTTTAAATATCAGTCACTTGTTATGATGGTTATTGTTTTACATAAACTGTTCAAACAAATGTTAGAAAAAAGTTTGTTTGGTCCAGGTATTTAAAGGCAAATGAAGGAAAAAAAATGGGTAGAAGCCTACATTTTGGTAGGTTAGTTCATCATACCTGTGGATCTTCTTCTGACATATTGAATATGGTAGTTACATGCTTGTCATTTTCCCTGTAAATATTATTACTATACCTTACATTACCCGCTATTTTTAATGTTTGACATTCCACTGTGGCACCCCAAGAATGCTTGCTAGCCAGCTGATTATCAGCAGTCCAAAGTGCTGATGGGTATGTCCACCAAACCTTGCCTCACGCCTCGTGAAGACGTAGCTAGGGTTTTTGCTGTAAAGAGTCTAAAAATTAAATTATTTCTATCATTAATAATGGAGTATAAAGGCCAGGCAAGATGTTATTAACCTTTTCCCTTAAAGCAGCCTTAATACTTTGTGGATTGCACAGAGAAGTTGTTCTGCTTTCATGCTTAATTGGACTAACATCAGTTTACTAAGAAATAAAAAGCATATAGTAATAAAAAAAGGAACAGAAGGGAACTGAGACAGAGATACAACCTGCATACTATACAAAAAGCATGGGAATTGGCAATTCAGTAGAAGAATCTGGTTTTCCTTAAAGTTATTTTTAAAAAAGTAGCACTAGCTTCATTGGTAGCAGGTTCAAGACATGTTTCAGGTAAGACTCCAAGCTAAAATGTGATGCTAAAAGAAGCTGATTTTCTCTCATGGTAAGCTGAGATCTTTCCACTTCTGGTTTGAGAGTTTTGTTTCTCACAAGAGATACCTGCTCCCACTGGAGGAGGAGCTAATTTAGACTTAATAGGAAACAGAAATTCCAGATCCTTGCAGATTTGGTGTTATGTCACTATGTTATACCTTTTGATCAACACACAAAATGAGAACTATTTGTTTTTTAAATGCCTATATTCTAAACATTTTATTTTTTTTTTTAAAGTGGAAAGCACACTATTAACTGACACAATAAGTCTGGCAGCTGGGCAATTGGGTTGTGAATTTTGCTTTTATAAACTATAGCTAAAAATTGACAGTTTTGTCAAGTATAAATAAGAATTTCATGTAAAGTTTTTAGTCTTTGTGGCAGGCCATCTACTGAATGCGTTGCTACAGTAGAAAGAAGTTTCTTAATTTAACTTTGAAGTGCTTAGAAGCCATTAGTAGCGTCTTTACCTCTACACTGTAACTCATATGCACACAGAAGATTTTATTTGTATCTGTTTCATCAATCTTATAAGCAAAGGAATCTTACCAAAATATAGGTGAGAATCAAATCACTTGTAGACAATAAAACAGAAGTCTCTTCTTTTGATGTGCTTTCTTACTGTAAGTCCCTAGACCCATCTACACAAATGACTGGGATGAGCAGCTTTTCCCCAGCTCTTCCAAGGCTGTTCTAGGTATCCTACAGAAACACAGCACTTAGTGCAGATATCAAAACTTAGTGTATGCTTCTTGGTGTTCTGCTTTTGGCTTGACATTAATATGCCACATTAAATCAAACTGCTTAACATGAAACTGAGACAATGAACTGTTTTAGTCCCAGAAAACAGTGAATGGACAAGTGTCCTCTTTCTTTTCTTGGAGTGGTTGAAGTTTTTCATGAGTCCTCTCTGGATTTCTCTGATTTGGCCTGGTGTTTTCTTGCTCCACACAAAAGCTGGCTTTCTAACAATTGCCTTTGCTGGTGGGGGTTGCTATCTTCTTTCCATGGAAAAAGTTGACATTATCTTGAAATCTTAAACCTACAGATATTCTCTAGTGCTCATTTACTTACTTTATGGGAACCGCACAAACTGTATTGTCTTATTTTCTCTCCACTGCATCATTATTTTTCATGACATACCGTGGGTTTTGAAATTACTGCCTGTTTTCATGGAGAGAGGTGCCATGGTATAGCACAGAAAATATACTTATGGAAATCCGGGCCTCTAGAAAAGAATTGAGCAAGATACACAAACTATAGTTCCCAGTGGAATACTATACTGACACATAAAAATCCAAGTAGTTGCAGAGCTTTTTGAAATCTTTGCACCAAAAGAACTATTCCCTTTTGTTTGATTCTACCATGCAAGAAAAATATTTTCCAGCCTACTCGGTTATTTATATGATTTAATGAGCATCAGAAATCCTTGACACATTGTTGGCAAGAGACTACACTCTGACTGGTGTAAGCTGCCAAAGGATATGCAAACATTTTCTTTATTTTTTGCATGTTTCTTATGTTATTAACACTTCCACGGTGTATGGTCAGATAACCTATCTCCCAGTAATGGGTTACTAGGGAAAAAATTCAGTCCTAATTTTTTTACACTTATCTATCCTTTCTTGTATACAGGCTCAAAGTGTTTGGGTAGTTCTTTAAATCCATATTAAAAAAAAATATATTAAAAAAATCAAATAATAAATAAATTAAAGAGAATACAGATATAGTCAACTTTACACAGTAATATAAAAAAGGCTAAGAACATGAAACTTACTGTCTCCAAAGCAAAAAAATACTGTGTTAAAACCACACTAATCCAAATCTTTCATGTTTGTACCATTTTTTAGACTAATTAAATTTTTGTTATTCCGATATGATGATTTAACAGTGGCTTGGGTTTTTTTCTTGGTATAATACTGAAGGGTTTGGGTTTTTTTAATGGAAAACATGTATTTTAGAACAAGATGAAAGTAGAAGTTGCCTATAACTTGAAATACACTTTCCAGTGTACTCAATGAATAGTCTTGCAATAGCAATGGAGGCAATGGCAATTCAATGTTCAGCTGAGTCATCTGAATTAAAGAATATTGAAATAGCAGGTTTCTATCATGCACTTCTTACTGCTGTTCACAATTTTATTGAACACCCATTGGAAGCACTCAGATTCTGTAGACACAGAATTTTTTTTTTTAAGGATAAAAATATATAACAGGGACCATAAAGTGAGAGTTCTCTGGCACAGTACCATTTGTGACTAAATATTTTGTGCAGCGTTTAGTTTAGTGCTACTGTAGTTTAATGTGGGGCGTTGAGGATTAGCTCTTCTTCTGCAGGAATTCAAAGGGATCACTTTCCAACATAAGTCATTCCCTATTGACATGTAAGAACGTAAATACTACTTCCAAACCATTAATATTCCTCTATAATCAAAGTAAATTAAGAACGTAAAAAATGTATTCATCTGAATTCCATACCTGAAAGCAGATTGGGATGGTTAGGCTGAGTTATCCTACTCCACAGATAATGAGTAAATCAAATTCTGTGGAAGAACACAGGTGTTGGCCTACTTCTAGCAAGTATTAGATATTTCTAATCCAATGTGCATCTTTAAAAATAGAGTCAGCAATAGCTAATGCATCTGCAGAACTAAAAATAAAAATAAAAATGCTTTCAAATATTAGGAATAAGAGTAATTTTGAGTGAAGTTTTTTTTTTGTATTCTTTCTGAGACATTTAAAATTAATCTTATTACTGTGGTGATTTCACAGGCAATCTAGATTAATGTTTGCAATTATTAGACATCAGCATCTGGGAATTGCTGGTTTGAGAGTGTAAACACTTATTTAGATAACCTATACATTTATATTTCTTATTAAGTACCTTTCAAAAAAATCAATATAGCAATTAAGGCAGATGATAGTATAATCTTTAGTAATTAGCAATTGATCTTCGGTTGCAAGGAAAATACTAATAGACTTTCCTTTTTATTACAGCTGTAGCTGGACAAACCCTGTGCCAGGAATATGAAAGCCCCGGGCAAAATTCAAGGATAAATTTTATTACATCTATTTGAAAAGAAAAGAAACAAACAATTTGTAAGTCACAATATATCCAAATACTAGCAAAAGACCTTCTTCAATAGCTGGGTAACTCAGGCACAAAGAATTGTTTTCCTCTGCTCCAACAGAAATTATCCCTATGTACTTGTTTGAATTTCAGTCTTTAAAAGGTCCATTTTGTTTATTTGCCTTGTAACATCGCCTGAATTCCAGAGGGAAAGGTATATCGAAGCCCTCCAAAAAAAGGACATGTATTTAAAAAAAAAAAAAAAAAAAAAAAAAAAGAAAACAAAAAATTTTTTCTTTTTTTTTTTTTCCATCNTTTTCCATATTTCAAAGCAGAAAAGATTAAAGTTAACTCATTAGAGCTTGCAAACCTAAAAAGAGCTCAAGCATTTCTACTTATTATTTCTATAGAATATGTACGAAAAAAAACCCAAACCACTTACATGTAAAAAAATCTTAAAACTTATATGTATTATTCATTGTCTCTTGCAGAAAGAGTCCAGAGGGTTTGAGTTATTTAAATTAGTTGGAGGAATGCTGAATGAGGAACCATTCTTAATTATAAATGTCTCCTGAAGTAAGTACCAGGGAATGAAGGGAACTATTGAACCATATGGACAGTCACCAAAAGGATACATAATCATGAATAAGAGTGAATAAAATTTAGAATTGGATTAGTCTATCTCAAGACAAAATGAAGGGCAAATTTATTCCCCATTCCTCCAAACAACAACATAAAACCCCCAACCAACCCAACAACTCAAATTCTTCCTGCCCTTAATTTGAGAAGGAACAGTGACTGGACAATATGCTGTTAATTTCAGAGTTTCATTAGTTAGAAGAGGCTTAGCTAAAAAGTAAAACTACTGTTCTGTTTTACCTCAAACTGGAACAATACTGGTAAGATGTTATACCTATAAAAAGTGGGTACCATATCACAGATTATGATTCCTGCAGCTCTTGAGTGATACTACTGAAACTTATGCCCTCTTTAAAAAGAATACCCAATTTCATGGCCACTGTATCAAGAAGGGGTTTTATCACAAGCAGTGTAGACAGATGGCACTACTTTCTACATTTAATGAAGAAGCAGAGCTGAGAATGAATGCATCCTTCAGCTGAGTCTGTTCTGTCATCTACACGTTTCAAAACACGACTAAATTTCAGGTAGAAATTTCATTTTTTTTTATTTTACCACATTTCTCCTTCCTCTTTCCCATTAATCTAATGTAGTATTCCTTCATGTTATTGCTTTGGCACCTGGGATTTAAAAAAAAAATCTTAAGGTTTCTAAATGCTGAAGTATTTTCCTCACTTGTTTCTGAAGTTGTGCCCTGCTACTGTATGATTATCACAAAAGCTGGCCCAAGACAGTTTCAATTTACAACACTGTTGAGGTTTCAAGGTTCGGTTTCACTCCTCTACAGATTAAAAAGAAAAAAAAATAAATTCTCTGTTCAGACAGTCACCTTTAAATTTTGTGATTTTCTCTCTTTCTCCTTCAAGCAAGAGAAAGGAAATATTCAGAAGTGTTCTGATTGAAATCACTATGTGGTCGGAAAGGATTCTGGCTTCAACAGTGATATCAATCGACATGTATCTGTTGTTGACCTAACACTAAGAGCTTACATAAACTGTGATACGTAACACCTAAATCCTGTATTAGATACTGCATATGATTTTCCCCACATATGGTAACCTTATGTTTTTAGCAAGTGTGGTGTTAAGTATTCTTTCAATTGGAATGACTGTCCTTACTGTAATTTATTTTAGCCAAGCATTAATTTAATTATTCTAATGTATGCTTTTCATTGAAGCAATGGCATTAGCTGTACATTTGACTAATCCTTTTAAAGGTTTAATATTTAAGCGAAATTTTACTTAAAAACAATAATTTCCCTCTTTCTGTATGTTCTGCACTGCTCATAATTTGACTTTTACATTAGCAGTCTCCACCAGTACAGGATTAATAACAAATGATAATTTAATAAAAAATCCTCATAGTTCTGTTTTCTGGTAGACCAATGGCTGATTTTCTGTATCATTTGGATGATTATAATTATTTCTATTCTATTCTTCCATGACTTTGTATTTTCCACAGTACTGACATGAGGTATTATAATAACTAACAGTTCAGCTGCTGTTGTCATTTCATTTATGTCTGCTGCTGTATACAAGTCCTTTCTCCTCCTGTGAAACAGTTCTTTTCTTGACTTTTTTCTGCAAGTACCTTTGCCTCTTCCATCGCTTTTCCATCACTAGTTCAGCACAGGTTGAAGTATGTTATTTAAAAGGACTAGGTGACCTGATAGATTACCATATTACTTAGGTATTACTGGGGAAATATAAGTGGATCTCTTCTGTAAATATGAGAATTTTGTTATCTCTACAAAAACACCACATTAGCAATTACGGGTCTTCCAGAGCTCTCCCAAGAATATATTTGGAATGAATATATATCAGCAGCAGTGGCAGAGCACTTCAGGTGCTGTTGCTGTGCCTGGCAACATACAGAACAGCTCTGAAACTTCTGTGCCTTTCACAGACTGCAGTTGCTCTGCTCAGATCTAACTTGTTTCTCTTTTTGTTGCAAACTATAATGGTCTCCCTCTTGGGGATTACAGATCTGTGACTTGTATACTGATGCATTATGGTGTACAGATCTCGTTCTTCATCTGCCTTAATAAAGCTGATTGCTTCCATTAGTGTTCAAGGTCACTTCAAAAATCGAATAAATCAGAATCCATACACACTATAAAGATGCCTGTTTAAAAAACATCATCTGGGATGTTGGCCGTTAGTATAGATACGCAGCAACAGAAATCAGAAAATATTTGCATATTCTGTTGTTTGCAGAGCTGTACTCAAGGACAGAGTAATGTCAACCATATGATACCTGAGTACTAAGGAATTCATACTTTCTAATAAGTAAATAATTCAGTGCTGTCGTCTTCTGTTTGAATGACCCAAAAAAACCCCACCCTTGTGTAATACACCCTAAAATTAAAAACAAACAAAATAGAATTCCTGAAAAGAATACTGTTAAAAATGGTGGTTTTGTCAAATTCAAATATATGCAGTTCTTCTGGAATCTATCACTGAGTTTTGTTTTGTCAGATTGTAAAAGTTAAATGTACGCCTTTTATTTTCATCCTGATTAGGACAGAATGAGGAAGCGACTACAACAAAAGAATCCAATAGTAGGACATTTTTCAAAACTTTTTTTTTTTTTTTTGAAGTATCAAAAATTATTTATGAGAGGAAAAAGTCCAGAAAAACAGGTAATGCAAATATATCTACTCGTGTGAGCAAGTACCTCATATTTGTTTTAATTTCCTTGAAATAATTGTATCTCTAGCCCAGAATATCTCCCCTAACTTTGACTACCACTTGGGCTGTATTCGTGGCTGGAAGGTAAGGGTCATCTGCCTCTGTTAGTATGGTGCATGACCATAGGGAAGAGGCACTATGTCATCTGCAGAAAATTAGATTAATTACCCAGGATTAACACATAGAGTAAGTCCTGTGGCTTGTCCCTTTCTCAGCTGAATTTAGAGTTTTTTGGTACAAGCATCTTGCATTAAAAAAAAAGGTGTAAGGTTTTCTCGTGGATCCCATTTGGTCAGACATCTTTGATTTATTAACTGATAAAACATGCACTGACCTTCATAAAAGGGAATATTATCTAAGAAGAAATACTTATAATACAAGCACTTAATTTTTCTTCAATGATTTATGCTGGTGTGCATGAGAGTAGACTTAAGTCAGTTTCAGTATATTTGTGGCTAAACCCCACCCTGAAAATTAGCTTTTCAAAGAAAATACAAACAGTTTTGCAATTAAAAAAAAAAAAAAAAGTAACATGATGCAAGTCATATTAAAGTTTCACTGCACACTTATTTTAACCATGGGGAAAACATGTGACTGTAAACCTCATAGCTTAGAGCAGAGAGATCTTACCCATTCTTGTAGAGCTTACCTACTGCCACATAAACACAAAGTGAGTAGCATCATCCAGCTCTGTTTTATCAGAGAAACAGAATGTTTTCTAAGCCTATTAGCTGAAATCATGTCCTGAACATTTACTCTTTCCACCAAAACAGTGAGTCAGAGAGAGTTTTATTAACAGTGAAAGTAGCCACAGCACGTATGAAAAATCCTCCTTGATCTTACACAGATCAAAAAGAAATTGTTTATGCATTTATAAATTTATTTAGGTATTCACTGTTGATGACTGCCTCTCCAAGCGAACTTTTTCCTGTGTGTGAGCACGGGAAAGACAAACCTTCATTATTGTGATTTATTTGTGGAAAATGCAATGTGACAAGGCTTTTTTATTTTACCATATCTGTTCTTCTTTACTGTACAGTCAAATATATCCTCCAGTTAGACTTGAAGTTTTGTGATAGACCTGAATGTCACTTCAATTGCAATGTAGTTCTGCAATTCAAGTTTTTAAGTTCACCAAAAGAATGATGCTTTGTTACAGACTATGAGAAAACAGTATGTGCTCTGCATATTTCACGTTTTGATGCATAACACATAGTCATATTCAAGTGTCATCAACTGACAGGTTTCGAATTTTTCACCCATTTTGTAAGGTAGTAAATATATACACAAGGCTATATCTAAAATAAATTCAGATGTGGTTTTCATCACCCCTAAATGAGTACTGAAATTGTATGTTGGGAACCAAGCAGTTAGTTCAATAGTTTAAATTGTTGTCTCATGTTTGAGGAGTCACAGTCTCACCTCTCCAGGCAAAGCGGTGAACCCCAACAGAAATTCAGATTCAAATCACTACAATACAATCTGAATTAAAATAAATAAATAAATAAGTTGACAGCCATCTAGACAACAGATTCTCTTTGTTCTGCAAATCATCCTTTTAAAGGCAAGTGACAGATCTCTATCTACATAGTTATAGATACACAAATCGTTCCATTGGTCATTAGGGAGTAACTACAAGATATATTTGGCAAAACTATGCAAAATAGTGGATGGATAATTGAATCGATGGAAAGATGGAAGAGTGTAACATTATGTGTCACAGAAATTTCAGCAAAATCCTTTGCATAGCAACTCACTTATGCCTAGCACATTCATTGATTATTAAATAGGAAAATATCATAATCTTGTTATTTCTCTCATTTCTAAGATGGTAATGAATCCAACCTACAAAACTTTCTAAAGATGGTGACAGTAAACTCTGGAAGTGCCCTTTATTCCACAAACTTCACTTGTCTTTGAAAGTTCTCATTTTTTTGATTTTCTGTCCCACCTGTGCACACTGGCGGAGACTATTGTTCCATCATCACCTATTTATTTTGACTTGGCCTCTCAAGCTTCTCATTGTTTGTTTTCAAGGATGAAACAATAAGATGAGAGAGCTGAAATGTATTAAAATAAAGCACTTGTAAAGAGTGCTGTTCCAAACATTATTCTTTCCACTAAATGTAATGGCCTCAAGCTGAGTGGGTAAAATCACTAGGTACAGACTGCGCTTGCAGCTATGCCATTCCTGACAAATCTAAACCACAAAGTTAGCTCAACAGGCGTTGGAGAGAGTCTTGCTACTTTGGCATTTCAGTAGTCATAAGCATCTTTCTTTGCAAACAGTAATGTACATTGGCTTTTTGAGCTTCTAATGAGACGTATGTAATGCACTGGTCATAATCTGTTTCCTGTCTTGGTGAAACTAGGAAAGGGAAAAAGGACTTCGCCAGCTGTCCCAAATGAGAGAGTAGAAAGCCTTACAGCAACATGCTTGAACGAAGAGGCAGGTCTGTAACGCAAAGGGTAGTACTTACATGTCTCTATAAAAGCTTTCAGTCCTTTGCCACTTGTCCTTGAAAGAATTATTAAGTTTTCAGTTTGTTCTCCAATAGCTAATAATATTACAACAGGTGTTGAGATGAGAGTAGATGATTAGGATGGGGGACAGCGACATTCAAATAGAGAGCTAGTAAATACGGAGATGCAGAAGAAAGCTGGAACATAGGCTAGGGATCAGGGAGTGTGACGAAAAGGGAAAAAGGACTTCACTGAAAGGTTCAAATTAACAATTTATTTGGACTGCACTCACAGGCCCAACATGCCACTATTGTAGGTCAAGTGGGTACAATGATGAATATACTATTTCAATTTGGAAGCAATTTGTGGAGTACGCTATTACAACCTACAAGTTATCCCAAAAAGTAACAACAGAAATCACAAGCACTAGATATTAATACCTTAAAAGAGTGCATCAATCACGACCTTAAGAGCACATCACATACCATATGTATGTTTCTTAATCGCTTACCTTGTCTTTCAAGCAGTCCCTGGAAAGTTACCCCGTACAGCGTCTTGGACAAGGTGGGGAAGAATCTCCTACAGGCCAGCTGTATTGTTGAAAGATACCCCATTTTTCTCCCCAAACCTTGCAGTTTACATTTCCTGACTCAATGAGGGTGCAGGACTATGCCTGAGCAGATTACACTATCTGGAATATTTACCTCTAGTGGTGTGATGACTCCTAAATTTCTGTTGCTAATTTTGTGATATCAAGGTCATGGGAATAGTGGTGGGATGCGACACAGGGCATTTTGTTTGTTAAGGGAGTTTGTTAAGGCTCCATTCAGTTTCGGTTTTGGTTCTTACAGTGATGCAATCTTGAGACAACACCGGGCTGAGGCATTTTTGCAGCTCCTCCCAAGTTATCTCAGCATAGACAAGGCAAGGCAGCAATGCATCTCACCTATTGTGATCGAGAACCGGTTTGGCTCGTTCAACAGCTAACTGCTTTTGCAACCACTATTAAAAATTACCTGGATTCAGCAGAGTGTGTCCCACCTGTCCTTCTGTACATGCACATTCCCCTTTGTGCCTCTTCTTCATTCCTGAATGCTAACTGAAAAGTGGTTTTGCTCTTCTCTTCACAAGACTGCACTCATCTCCCTGCATGCTCACTTCTCATTTCTGACAAGGGCCACCAAGTCACCGGAAAATTAGTCTTTCAGTCAGTATCTCTAAGGTAATGCAGGTAGAGGTAGGCAGGTATCTCTAAGATAGCAGGTCTCTGGAGATCTCAAACTCCAATGGCAAAACCTTTCAGTCTAGGAACCCTCTAGGATATCTTCTGGAAGACCTGTTACCCTTCTCCATTTTCCAAAATAGATACCTTTCAAAATCTACCACTCTGAAAGATCCAGACAAGAAAAAGGGGCAAACACTCAGCCAGGAGGAAGAAGCAGGCATTAGTGAAATTGAAGAGTCCCACTGGGGCCTTTATCATTGTGACAGGGATGGTCAGCAGTGAAAACTAATTTCAAACAGCCCTAAGATCTAGTTTTCCCAAGTATAAAATGCAGATATATAAGAAGAAATAGCCCACTGGCCCACTAAGATCACCAGTGGCAGAAGCTGCTAATTGAGTAGCTATTCATATATCTAAGAAAGAGGTGACCTAGGAAGCGACTGGTGGGTAGTATTAGCAGAAAACAAGGGATATATTGCAAAAATAGAAAAGGCAGAAAAAAATAAATAGTGCAAAATGTGGGTTTTGTTAAGGTTCTTTCTGCTCTGGAAATGTCAAGAAATGTGTAGCATCTATCCTTTGGTTTTGATCTAATGGCAGAAGCTTTCCCCTTCTGTGCCACTACTGTTTCAAAAAAAAAAAAAAAAGGGCAAAAAGAGGCCAATTCATTCCCAGTAGTCTTGCACTGGGGTCACAACTCCTTTTCTGCCCCCACTTTCTTAACAGGATTTTTAGTCAGTCAAAGCTTTGAGGTAGGTATTTCTGGGACTTTTCATACAAAAACCCCCTAACCCACTCCAAAAGAGCAAGAGGCCTTTAAACTTAAAAAAAAGACCGGACTGCTTGAAATATAAATAGAACATTTCACTTTTGAAAAAGAAAATTTTCAAAATTACTGTATTACATGAAATAGATATAAGAATGAACCAATTTAATGTGTTAATGAAGACATGTCTTCTTTCCTTCCAGGAGCAATTTCAGTTTACTCAATAGTTTTCTGCGTGGCTCCAAACCCCACAAAATCCCTCTGGTCCCTTGGCAGATGGAGTGCATCTCTTCTAGAGAATCCCTGGAATGTTTTTACTCCCTTTGCTTGGTTGCTCCTATGGGAGAAGCAACCTGACCCTCTGCCTGCAGCAGTCCACTGGACCTGTTTGCCTTTAGGAAACATGTCACACAAGGAAGGAACCAGCAAATAAAATAGATACTGTTTACTACTGTCGCCATGACCCCTTTGAAGCTGGGGAAAAAGATGTTGACTGTTGGAAAAGATTTGCCATCAAAACTGTAGAGGAGGCTGTCTTCTCCAAGGGGCCAATGCATCCCTGTGAGTCTAGGTTTCCTGTCTTTCCTGAAGTAGTGTCAGCTGTAGAGCTCTGTGTCTCTTTTGTTTCTGCTCTTGCAACACAAACCAGAGCTTTTTTGTTTTATTTGCACCTCTGAACAGAACAGAGTAAAAACTTCTATGGCTAAAGGACTGCTGAGCAACAGTGTGATGTCCTATGGAGTGAGCAACGACATATGAGCTCATTAGATATTTATAGACACTGTTCTGTTCTTCCAAGGTGAACACCCTTTTCCTGTGGCTCTCTACAGCACCACTGGAGTTGCTAAGTACATTTGTAAAGCACTTATTGCAACGATGGAGTTGGTCAATCTGCTCATCAGGCCTCCTGTTCCCACTTTCCATTTCTGTCCAATGCCAACAGCCACTTCTGAGAGATGTGGAGTCCTTAGAAGAAGCAAATTAAATTACAGCAGCCAGACAGGCTGAAAAATGTCCATCACAGGCTCCCTTTGAGCTCTGCCTGAAGGGACAGAGCCCCAGGGGCACAAGAGGTAGCAGGGAGATTAACAGTCCAAATCTGCACAGATAGACGTGTCTCACCTTAATAAGATGTTTGCCGTTAGTTTGGTCTGAACATCACAGTGTTTGATCTGGAAAAGTGGAATGCTATTTGGGCACCTATGGCTGTAAATCTAAATGTATTAAAGAGGAGAGGAACACAGGGCTACAATAAAAGGCCTCTAAAAAGCCAGGTGTGTGTTTCCATTGTATTTGATGGGCTGTAAGAATATTATTTTCTATTTACTGTGGGTTAAATGACAGGCTTTTGTGCAAAAGAACTACTTTTCTCATGCTAAGAAAAAAATAATGAAAACAGAAAGCTAAAAGTGAGAACAAAATATACTTTTCTTTGTGAAGATTAATCTGAACAATGCTTGGACCGATCTAGAACATACATAATTAAAAACTGGAAATAGAAATCTAGTAGAATGAATCACTGCTAGTATAAAACACCTTGTGAAATTCAAACTGAATTAAAAAAAAAAAAAAAGTTGAAGTCTTGAACATTAAAACCAGGAAATGCCAAATCCATGATACTGTTCTGTATTCTACTTTGCTAATTTAAATTTTAGTTCAAAATAATGATGAAGGCCTTACCATGTCACCAAATGAAAAAAATATAAAAATACTCAGTGATCATCCTAAGTTTAAGACAAACATCAATACAATCAGTTCAAGCTTGACAGATGATGCCCAGGTAACTTGGGAAAAAGCACAAATGACGTGGAGAAAACACCGTAAAGAAGAGATAATTCAGATATCGGGCTCTGGAGAGAGAATATAATAGATCACTAAAATGTTGTGTTAACATGTCAAAAAGACTACTGAGCTAAAGCCACCTGCTGTATGACAGAACAGCTTGTTTCCTTTGTAAAGATCTTTACAGAACTCCCTTTGTGCCGTGCAGCGTCCCATCCCTGCAGAAAACTCAGGTTTTAATATTGACTTTTCCAAGATGGCTTTGTCAGTCTGGCAACAATGGAAGAATTAGAGAAGTTTTCTCTTCTCCCCTTGGACATGTTAGCTCCGCTTTTCTGCACTTCTCTCATATTTGGTCTAAAAAATTAATGAATGAAATGATAATGAATTAATGAAAAATTTTAAAGCCATTGAAAATACATTTTTCAGGGTGCCACAACGGCCAGGTCCCATCCCACCACCCCGGTCAGGAGCAGGGCTGCCAGAGGGCACCTCCCTGGGTATGGGGATATGCCAAGGCCAGGTTGGGATGTGGACCCACAGCTGGGAAGAGCAGGGCTGTGGGGAGCTGAAGACTGGACCAAATGTGGCATCACTGGGGCAGGGACTCACATTCTCAGGGGGCTGAGGTGCGGTCCTGGTTTGTGGGTAGGATTTGGGAAGCTCCAAAGGGGAGCTGGTCCTGAAGTGCCCTCAGGGCCCAAAAGTATACACTCACTATAGGAACATTGTAATGTTAGAAATAACTCTCTTTGTGCCATTTCCAAGAGCAACTGAATGTAAGCACTAGTTTCCCAGGCAATTAGGACTTCTCAGGGAACTTTACTCTTGATAAGAAGCTTTACAGTGGTTTTCAAAAAGCTTCAACTTCCTGTGGAGTATTGTGTTATCCTTCCTAATACCTGTACTAAAATCTAAGAACTATCAAAGGTGATTTGCAATTCATTAGTTTTACCACCTCTTCAAAAAGTTGTTTTAGAGATCAAAGAGAGATCTGAAATCCCAAGCATCTGATAAAATTAAACGTAATGCTATGTTAGAAGATAAGGACTGACTTCAGCGTAGGACAACCTATGCACATCAGAAGTAGCTGACAGCCAGGGTCTAAAAGGGGTTGTGATGATAATGAGGTGGCAAAGGAAAATTCACTTAATCCACTCACTTTAAGGTATCAAGAACTAAAAGCTTTTCTGTATTCTTTCCTATTCCAGCTCCTTTGGCAAGGTGTTTTGATGTTGATGACGAGGATACAAAGAAAGAGAAATAAGGATATCATCCTTTTTCTTTCATGGCATGATGTAAATCAGAAAAAAAATTAAGAATTCTTTGCCAATATTTCCTAATGATAGACCAATATGAATTATAATTTTATATCATATTATAAGTCCAAGTAAGGAATCAATAATGATGATATAGGATACAGTTCCAAAAAAAAAAAAATGGTATGGAGGGGTATATTCTCACCCAGAAAGCTGAATAAATATGGAATGCTAAAAACTGCGTATAGATTGAGAGCTTGATGGGCTGATTTTTTGTAAATCAGTAAAATGGTAAGATGTCACAAGAAACCTGAAGAGCATGAACAGCAGTCTTTGGTGCATGAAAGGCTTCATTGACTAAACATCAACATGAAAATCAAGGCATTAACAAATTCCATCATCAGCAATATTGCAGTCCTCTAGAATTCTTTGTGGTTTAACAAGTGAAGATGGTTTCCAATTAGTGAATAAATAACAACTATATATATGTAACATAAAGGATACCATTAAAATTAAGGGTTGCCTCTTATTGACTTTGCTTATCCTTGGTGCAAACCCTCCCATTACTTATTTTCTAAATAGATAATGCCTGGAGAACAAAGAGAGGTACATGGGCAAGTAGATGAGATACATGTGGATCTCACGCTGAGATATTGACACATGCAGTGAGACACATGCAGATAGATTTTCCATAGCAACGTAAGCTTCCTTTCTGTAGGCAGAATTTTCTCTTGATGTTCTGATAAGAAACTGAATGAATGCTTGAGAAGTCACTAGAAGATGTCTTCAAATCATATCATTAAAGTTGTCTGGCATACAGAGACAGCCTTACAGCCATGATTGTTGGTGATCTTCTGAAATCTGCAATGGTCAGAAAATACACATGCACACACACTCCTATTGACAAGAAAATCTATGGAAAAGGGAACTTATTCCCCAGGATTTCTTAGTTGATTGCTGATGCCACGTATTTAGACAACGCATTCAGGAGGGCCCAGAAACTTTATGTTTTGTGTAAGGGATGAAGAATTGGTCTTTACTGGGAGAAATAAGTCACAGAATCACAGAACTGTAGGGGTTGTAAAGGACCTTTGGATATCATCTAGTCCAATCTCCCTGTCAAAGCAGGTTCATCTAGCGCAGACTGGACAGGAATGCATCCAGGCAGGTTTTGAATGTCTCCAGAGAAGGGACTAATACAATCCCATGACTTCAGAGATGACTGGCATCTCTGAAGAAGCACCAGATACATTGTGGGTCACAGTAAAATCAGAAGTTAGAAACAAGTCTACCAGCAATCTCAGTATTGAAACTTCATGTATTACAGGTAGAAAGTGTATTATAGGAAGTTAAAGTTAGAACACAGCACGCACAGATCACAGTAAAAAGCTACAAGTGTTTAGAAAGAAAGTTTAGGTGTTGAAGTTTTGAGGTTTTCTTGCAGCTATTGCAGGCTGTCCCAGTATTTACTGTTCTAGTATTTACTGATATTTACTACACATATGTGTAAGGATACGTTGTGCCTACTCACAACATGTTATCAATCATCTTAGAAGCTTTTTCCCTCCCTGATAATACAAACACACTTTCCAAGGTTTATACAACATCTGTGTTCTTGTATAACAAAAGTATATGTTGGTATGTATGAGTGTATGTATCTATATCCATACATGTGTGTACATATGAAAGTGTGTGTGCATATATGTATCTCCATCGAGAGAAGAAAACAGAATTGTTCAAAGAACTTTGGACAGCTCAAACAGGTGTTACTTCTATTACTACATTTAAAAAAAAAAAAAAAAGTTCTATGCCACAAAACAATTATACACAATTAAAATCAAGGCAAAAAATACCAACAGCCAATATTCTTCTACATCCAAATGAAAGAATGCCAAAATCCTTGGGTTATAACTGTCTCTCTTCAACACCAGTAATTAAGGACATTTCCTGCAAGTTATTTGAGGTGTGCAAGCAGCTCTGCCACATTAGTTCCTTACACATTTAGCTTTTTAGGTTTCATTAGCCCTTATCTTGAACATCCAAACTGAGATCTTTCATGCTTGTAAAGCTGAAGATATTTTCTTCTCTGTTTCTGTTCTTTCATATATTTACATGATTACATCCGATGAGGATGCATTTACTTTATAAAACACACACAGTAATTCAGGGTACGTGGTCTAGTGCTCTCATTTTAGATGAGTGAAATGGTTATCAAAACCACAAATTTTCACGAAAACAGCACCTTATTTCCTTGAGTAAAATACTTTCCCTTTCCTATAATGGAGTGATTGACTATTGATAAGTGCATGCCTCACTTCCTACTGAAAGAATCCATTACCCTGTTCCTTCTACACCATTTCAAAGTCAAAGAAAACTTTATACCAATCCATTTTTTGGTCTTTAGTGACATATTTCTGAACTGGAATGATTATTGGTGCTGTGGAGACATCTTCAGGGCAGCAAATTCTCCTCAAATGTGACAAAGTTCTGTTTACCAGTTCTGCCTGGATGGAAGCACAAACAGCATTAGTCCTGCCCCAGGACAGATGAACTGCTGATGCAGAAAGTCTGTCTCCTGACAAATGAGTAAGTCCTTGCAGTATAGCACAGGTGTCTCCTCACTGGAATAGGGTGGAAGTGACCAACAAACCGACCTGGCGGTCCAGTCCTATTAGTAGATCTGAGTATCCTGCTTGCATGTAAGTTATGCTGCAGCAACTTGATTCTGGCTCTCACCCGCATTTCACTGCTCTGAGTACTCTCTGGCCTGGATACTTGACAATACTTTCAAACTGTTTGAGTCAAACATCAATATTTAACAAATCTAAGTAGAGTGGCACACATTTCACAGCCTCCACAGCATGGTTGTTTGATAACTTTCCAGATAGGTTTATATTAAATTGCATTAATGTTATACTTTTGAGTCAGATACCTTTTCTTTGTAGCATGTGCTCACCCTGCAGAGTCAAGACTGTGGAAGCATGCAGAAGTTCTGAATAATCTTTGCCTTAAAAATGATATTGTCAAATCGAATAATTTCCTGTAGTTAATACATGGTAGTCTGTTATTTAGACTGGGTTTTGTCTTTGAACAGTGGAGTCTTTTATTAGCTGTCCAGCATTTATTCAGCCATGAAAGGAGGCAGAACTGTCATATCTTTGCAACAATTTTGAGGAAGAGATACATTTTTTAAAGTAGGCATACCTTGATAGGCTCTGGTCGAAGCAGTCGTATCTCTATTACGTTTTTATACTTAAAAGAAAAAAAATGTCTTACATATATCCACCTTTCATTGCATTCTCAAAATTATTCTGGTCTTGGCCAATTTGATGTCCCTTAGCATTCACTGTGGAGTGTTCTTCATGGCAGAAATAAAGAGTCATGAAACTGAGGTGATTAGAATGGTGTTATTTGTATAAAACTAAGAATTCTCAGTGTTTTACGTTTCATGCGCTTGTAATTGTTTTATATCTCTCATTTTAATTTTTTATTACACATTCTGCTCGACATTTGGGCCTTGGCAAATTGAGAGAATTGAGGAAATATTTCTCAAAACAGTAAAATCTTTCAGTTCAAGAGCAACATTTTAAGTGCAGTCACTGTGCTATGCAGTTCCCAACAGATGATTTTACATAATGAGTCTCTTTTTAGTAGAAACAACTCAAGTATCAATTGGTAGCTTACTCCTGTTCTTTTCCAGTACAAGGTGACTTTCATTAAGAAAATGGAAAAGTACATTTTTATGACTCTGGCATTATAATTCTGGAACTGTTTTTCACTTAACTTTAAGAAAATATAATTATATTTGCTGATATAATAATCAACACCAGATGTGTCAAATGTCTTTGATTAGAAAATGAAAGCTATAATCCTGGTTGTTTTCCATGAGTTTATATTAGACTACGATCATAACAATTTAAGGTGTAACATCACCCAATTCAGTGGCTTTTCTGAAGCTAAATTATGCCTTAACTTTAATGAGACCATGAACACAAATAAAAGTATACAGGTACCTGCAGCTGCAAAGAAAACCTTGAGGGCCTTAAGATTGTTTATCTAATAAAAGAGAAGAACATTTGGTATAGGTCAAATACACATGTTGTTTTCTAAAGCTTTTTTGCCACAGTAGAATTTATTCAGCAAGATCCAGACAAGGATCGATCTACGTTCAGAGCTGTGCTGTTAATGACAAATTCATTGAGTACAGATATTAATTTTCTATACAGTCTACACAGTGTATGATATTTTTCTTTGTCCCAACAGTTTTCAGTTCCCTGTTTTCTATCAAAGTGCAAATGTTTTGCCACATTGTAAGTTTCCCTAAAAGAAAAAAAAAAAAAATGGTTCTTTCAGATTATTTTTCTTCTTTCCTTCCTTTCATAAAAGGCAAGAAAAAAAAAATAATTTAAGCTATTTTAAGTATATCCCGTATTAATCAGAAACAAAATTTGCACTTAAATTATTTGGGGTATTTGGATACTAAGCATATGAAGAAAAACAATAATGTAATGAAGTTGAAATAATCACACTGATTATTGCAGCTGAGCGTTTTCATCAGACATTTATTATCTTCCCTTCTTTTCATCAGCTTTTTGTAAACATGTTAATGTATTAATCAATCTGTGCATGGATTTCATAAACATTGCTGCGTTAACTTTCTATTAATAGATACAATATTTGCCATGCAAAATATTGATTATGAAAAAAATCTTAAGTTGAAAAGCTTGTTTCATTCAAGGTTAAATAAAGTTTGGATTGATAAATGCATTCAACAGAGAAAATTTACAATGAGATGGGATTCAATTCCTTAACATCTGGTGTCACTTGAGATGCCCCAAAGTATCTGAGGTATGAGTATGGGGCTGACAGATAACATACAGAAGTACCAGAAGAACTTTGCATTTTGGAGCAGCGGCTGGGTCAAATACCTGACATGCCCTGAAACCAGACTAGTCACTTTTATTTATGCAACTGAATAAGCTTTGGCTAGCAACTTTAGACTATGCAGAAACTCACTTTTCTTTTTATAAGCCATACGATGCTTTGTCATGATTTCTTTTTTGCTTCAGTGCAATGTTATACAGTATAGCCACTAAACTCAATAGCTGCTTCTGCGGGTGGTGAAACATTTGATCAAGGCTGAGATACATCAACCACGTGTAAACAGAGATGAAGGACATAGAGAGAGATCTTTATAGCTGATGCTGTCAGAAGATGCTCTTCCCTCATCATCTTTTTGCTGTGTAACAGGATATAGTTACCCCTGTGCACCTCCAATAATCTATTTCAGCATGGCTGATTTAAAAAAACTTTCATTGCCTTATAAATTAATCCATCAGACATTCCTGGAAAGGACTGAAAAGCATCCACTTTGGACCTGCTATTCCAGTAAAAAAAAGACACAGCAAAGATCTGATGAGAAGTGACTTCACAATCAGCAGAGCTGTTTGGATAATGACTGTCTGTTGTGAAACTCACTTCACCGGTAGCTCTTCTTATCTACATGATAACATCACCAAAAATGTGAGGTATTAAATCAGTTAATATGAAGGACAGTATATATTCCGAAATAGATTCTGTTATTTTAACTCATGTCCCAAAGCGTAACTGTGTAGAAAAGGGGTAGCGAAGTCCCTCTATATGGAGACATGGGAGATAGTCTGCTTTGTACAGACTGACTGTCTTCTTCGACAATTCAATCCACTTTATACCAGTTACTGTTAACTGCCATTTTGCATGGTCACTCACACAGATTTTATTTATAGAACCATATTCCTGATTCTTACCCACCTTTTCTGAACTAGATGAACACTGGATGCCCCACGGACCATTTCCATTATAAGGGCCATTGGCACCAATGGGGGCAGGCTTGCTTCAGTCAAGTCTTTGAGTGAAATCAGTTTGTACATTTTTATAAAGAGACTACACTCCTGTCCTTTCCCTTCCAGGTTAAGAAATACTTAGGATAAATAAAATGCAATCAGATTATCTTCTGCAGCAGGAGACTGCTAAAATGGGCAAAGAAAACTTGAGAGAATTTACCTTGTCCAACGCAACCACCAATCTGGTATTTCAAATACCAGTTATGCTATACACAAAGAGAAGCTGTCTTTTATTGCCTCTACTCCATTTTCCTACACACACCAGCATTTGGCCATTAACCCATATGTGCCTGAGCCTAACAACAAGGCTGACTCTTCATATGCTACACTGAAAAAGATTAAACATCAGTATACTATTAGTGTCAACTTTGCAAATAATTCTTCTATTCTTCTACCAAAATTTATATCATGTTATTCATACTAATTAATTTGTATGATTTCCACAGACAAGGCAAAGCTGGAAACACAAACTAAAAAACGGACCTAGAAGCATTCAATATCTTTTAACTCTGGACTGCAATTTAACAGTCTTCTTACTACCTCCCGGAGAAACAATTCCAGTATTTTCTAGATACCTGACTGCAAGTTCTCCAGTTTTAAATCTATTCTGCTTCCAACGTTGAATACAAGCTTGTTTCCATGAGTTTCTCTGCTAGGGCTCTGATTAATAGGAACATCCACTTGTGCCATAAACTGTTTTATTTCAACTTTTGCCGACTCTATTACTGACCTTATCATCTAATATAGACAGAAGTTTTGAACTCTCCCTTGCATACACCCCGTTTTAGTTTTGAATGATTCTTCAGAAATATCTTAGGACTGGCAACACATCCTTTCCATATATTACAAATATTCTGGTAAATGTCTGCTAACAAAGCAAACCTCTGTGATTAACTCCGGGAATTATTTAAAATTTCCAATGAAAACCCAAAAATCTTGAGGCAAACCAGCAGACTCTTACTTGACTATCAACATCACCAAGGTGATTGCAGAATGTTTAAAATGAGAGAAACTAATGAGCTTGAAAAGGAAAAATTTCCTTTCTCATAAAATTTCCACTTTTGGGAAAAAGTTCATAAACCTTTGCAGTTTGAATGCTGGCACTCTATCGATTATCATCACTGAATATAGGCAACAAATTTATCCCTGTCATTTAAGTCTGGCAGTGACTTAAAGCAATGTTCTTAATACCTTCTAGCACTAGGTTACTTATCTAACACATATAGTGGACTGAAATCTGCCATTAATATATCATTTAAGTGGCATGTACTTCTTTATCTCACATCATGGGGCAATAGAAGTTATAAAATGGGAAAATGGGAAAAATCTAAAAAAAAAAAAAAAAAAAGAAAAAGAAGAGAACATCAAGTATGTTGTCATTTGAAACAAAATTCCCACATGCTTTACAGACGGATCTGACAATCTGGTACTAGAAGACAGTAACATTAGAATTTGCATTATGTTTTTATCTGCAGTTTGTTGTTTTCGAGGTACACAAATAAGGTTCATAATGTTATCTTTTCACTAAAAAACCTTTTTCATCTGATTTGACTTAGATTACTCGTAAGTTTGGAAATGCAATGTCCAAATTACAGGCACTGTCCAGACATTTCTGTGTTTCCTTCTGGCCTGCTCCTAATCATGGACACCATGTAGTGAACAGGAGGCAAAAATGAAACACAAGAGATGTGTTTATTTAGTATAGGAAAATATCTGTAATGTTTCTAACATCCAAATTAGTACTGCATTTATGGTTGACTAAAGGCAAATGTCTTCATATACTTTCTCTATAAAGTTTCATTAATTTGAAAGATTATATCACTGTCACTGTCGGAAAAGAATTAAATCTTAAATATTTTATTCTGACAGACAAGTTAATATATGAAATGTGATATCTCTCTGAATTCAAACATTCCTAGAAGCCTAGGAATACTGTCAATGGATAATTCTAAGAGTAGCCACAGGAAAGTGGTTGAGATCAATTGTCTCTAGTTTTAGTAACTTAATCACAATTGATGATGTATGTTGTAGGTGTCTCTCAGATATTAGTTATGTGGTCTGTTGTACTACTGTTGTACAGATACCACTGTCCATGCTTATTTGACTTACACATTTTGGAGTTCCCCTTGCTCTTCACTGTTCTTATACTCTTTTTCTGAGGCAGAAAACTGTCGGGAGGGGCCCGGGAAGACATGCGGCTGACTCAATATGAGTGATAAAGCAAGCTCCAGCGTTTATTCGGATAGCTCAGATATTTATACACTTATTGTAAATTATGCCTACTTGTCACACACTTCTAAAAAGGCTTCTAAAGATTACATATTCATACACCTCCTACTTGCAGTTTCTGCTTCAAGGTTCTCCAACATTCCAGAAGGACACTCTCCCTCTCTCCTTGTTTACCATTCTCGCAGGGTCTGTGTGACCTTGGCTCTTCTTCCTTGTCAGCGTAACTTGCAGTTCTCACTGAGGCCTACTGTGGCTAAAATCCTACTTATGCTAAACACTTAGGCTAACAAGAGGATTGCTTGTACAATGCTTCCGTGGATCCAGGGCCCTGCTCCCGCAGCCATTCTGCAACAGAAAACGTTCATTTTAGTAGGCTACAACATCTGCAAATCAGGTCTTATGATATATTGAAACACATGTAGACTATCTAAATAAACAGCTGGTGAAGGTATTTAAATTGGTAACATTTACTTTCTTTTTTTTGTCAGAAAAGGACTGATTTAATAAAAATCTTATTTTGGTAAACTGAACTTTTTGTTAATATTTAAAAAAAGAATTGTTTTTAAAATATTTTTTTCAATAAAATTAAACATTTCCTTTACAGTTTATGCATTGATTCAGGAGTTCACTTATTGCTTTGAATAAACATTTTCAGAGTTCTTATTCTTCCATTTCTTAATTTTTCATTTTATTTTTAAAGTCTAAAATATTCTTTGAAGAGGTATCCAAGCAATATCTAAGAAAGCAGCTTAAAAAGAAAAGATTCCAAGGTCTTTTTTCTAATTAGAAAATCTTGCAGTAATCCAACTAATTGATTTAAGTGCGAACACATAAATTTCAAAATGAAGCTAAATAAGTCTCAAGGGTTGATGGTCCCTTGGTAATGCAAATAAGGGTCAGGATGCTTTCATGGCAACTACCTAATTATGTGATTGGGAACAAGCTTTGAGTGATGTTCACACAGAGAGTACAGAGTCTTTATTGCTCTCTGCTGCAAAACTACATTGTCTTTTTCAAATGTGGTTTTGCAGAAAATATTCTGCTACTCTGGAAAACATAAAATTTGAGGGACTATTTTTAAATTGTCTTTCCTCTGTGACATAGAGTTATAATTATTGATACTTCTTGCCTTAGTCCTTCCAAATGCAGACATTTTCAAGCCATTTAAAGAAGCAGAACAATAAAATATCTACTTAGAATTTAATCTCTGTGTGTGTCTGTTTCCACATACATTAAGCAAACCTTGACCGTTTCCAGTCAGCTCTAGCTTATACTAGTTATAGTCCAGTCTATAGTAATTGTACTACTCCTTAATATGTTTGTGAATATAACAGAAGATTAAATCTACATTGTCATGTATATTCACTCTCTTCTTTAGGTTCATATTTTGTATTTATCATCTTACTCTCTGGGTACTTATCAACTGCAGTAAGCAAGGGAAGTTCTTCATCTCCTATGACATTCAGTATCACTCTATTTCACTTTCCATATTGCTTAGCTATTTCCAAGACTAACCTTCATGGTTCTTCTGCATTCTTGGAAAATCTATTTACTCAAGACAAAAGAAGTGCCTTTTACCCCTTTATGCCTCTGATGATGGCAGGAAGCCAGGCTGGGAGTTGATCTCAAATGATTATATAAACATGAACTTACTGTAAATACGTATTTTATGTAGCTATGTGTTAGAGCTGAAAAATCTGCTCAAGCAGAGTTTATCCCATTCACGTATGTGTATGAGTTTCTCACAGTTAGGTTCAAATATCTGCTTTGCTTTGAGAAGATACTGTCCTGTGAGTTTTTCTACAGCAAATGGGACAGTTAAATGAATTTAATTTCTCCTTCTTCTCTGTCGCTTTTCGTTGCTACTCTGCTACATAATACAATGATCTATTTTTTCTAATTTTGTTAGAAACGTAGAAACTGAGTTTCTAGGAAGAAAAATAAAAACCTTGACAAAATTAATTCAGTAGAAAGTGATGTGATTTTTATAAACTTCAATTGAATGACAAGAGTAATTTCTAAACACTTAATTTAATGGGAAAAAAAAAGTACCATGTTTATCAGATCAAAGCTTATTTAGATGAACTGCAAACACACTACTCTCTGCCCTAGGAGTTGTTAAAAACTCTTTTAATCTATTTAATTGAAACAGACTCTTTATACAGGTTATCATGTATTTCCTATTTTCCCCTAATTTCCAGTGGAAGAAAGTGTCTTGAATCTAAACAAATATAAGGCTATTTCCATAATTCTTATTTCCTTTCTACTGCTTAGTAACCTGTATCACAGTTTTAGTGACGAATTAAAAAAATAATTCTAGTGAATCAGCAATTAGCTGAAAAATTGTTCATTCTTCACATTAAAATAAACTTGCTTCAGCTTTGGGAAAGTTGATGCAGTAAGGCTATCATCAGCATCTCCCTAGATACCCAAATCTCCAAGAAGAGCAAAGAGCACAGAGTAGAATTTGATTGAACTAAATAGAAGTTACAGGTTATTATGACTTTTTGTCCACAAAGTGTGTTTCACTGTTGACATTTCTGTGGAATTATGCACCCCAACTGACTTGCCCCTTGTACTTAAGGAACTCTGAGTGGGTTTTGGCAGTATTTTCAGTGCACGTGCATGTATGTTCAGAAGTGCTTCCAGCAAAGGTGAATGAAGCTTGCTACAAATAGTCAAATAATGACCCAAGAAGTGAGAGACATCATATGGAAAGCAGTGCTGGATCTTCTTGGCTGTAGGAAAACATAGCTGTGCACATGTATACAGACAATTTGTTTAAGAAGTAGAATAAGGAAAAGCTGTTCTTTGAATTCTTGAAGACAGAGGAAGAAACTACCTAGTAGAGTGGAGAATACTGGTAGCAGATGTAGATTACAAATCCTCCCATCAAGGAAAGGCAAATACTGGAAGAAAATGTTGGAACTGCAAAGCTTGAGAAACACAAAATGGGGAAATATTGCCATATGAAGGTCTTCATCAAAAGCCATGTATAATGCAGTTTTAACCAGCACTAAATCATACCATGAAAGTAGAAAAGGCATCTACCTCCACCATTTAGAATTTCATTACCTGATACAGACTGGCTGCAGGACAAAAATATATTATCATTTTGAAATCTGAGGAGGCATCTTGTTTCACTGTATGTAAAGGTATGGGAAGTCTACTCTGTCACCGTCTTAAAAAGATGTCTGAAGAGGATGTGGAAGTCAGTTATACACTAAGAATCCAAGACATATGCAAATTTTTGGTGCATTAAAGTTTAAGTTGCTCTCATCTAACTGCAGGCATTTAATTGAGCTGCTTGGCTCCCACAGGGTCTCTCTAGAGTCAGTGGAGAGACGAAAGCACTTCCTCAAGGTAATTCAGGCCATCACACTCATCATGTGGAAGTGAACTGATTAGAGGGATAGCCTAGGGTGATGAGGGTCCTTTGTGAAGTACTTCACTTAATACGTAAAGTTAGATTGACTGCATCTGAAGCTTAAGTTTTAAAAAGAATTTATATTAAAGCCTGAAGCAGCTTGGTCTGTTTTTAATGCACTGAGCAGCTCATATATTGTACACCGTATATTTAAGAAATGTGCAATATTTATGCAGTCCTTTAGACTAGCATTAGAATATTCTGATGATTCATAGATAAAAAAATTAACTTATTTTCACAGCTCTACTCTCCCTACACTACCAATGCATAATGCTCAAGGGGTTCATGGCAACATGCCATGAATTCTTACCTTTCTGGAACAAAGTCTCCCTGGTTTACATAACAGATTCTGTCCATTGCAATGCCTGTGTCTAGATATCCGTCCTTTCAGTCATCCCTAGGCACCCCATTTACAAGACCAGAGGGCAGAAATAATTCAACTTTTCTTTCAAGAAACACTCTGGGTTTTGCACTGTTGTTCAATTCCTTTATTGACTTGACTTGCAGTTTCTCACAGATAAATACGCTAACAACTGTAAAACTGCAAAAATTAAGACAAAGATACTGACGAAAGCCTTTCAGATGAATTATTATTTTATATATTTTCAATCTATCATTAGCTGCTCCAGCTGCTGTTGATCAAGTACTAAAAGACGTACTAGCCTGCTTTTACCACAAAAATAAGGAGAAGATGTTGGAATTAGTACCCAGATGCTGCTATGAGGAAAGATCCCTGTGCAAAAAGATTTTATTTTTTTTTTCTTTAACAGCAGGTACAAATTTGAGATGCAGGAAAGTGGTATAAAGTAAAGGGTTTGAGAGGACAGCATGCACTTCCACCTGAATGTGTACCAATCCTAGGCAATCTGATGCTGCAGCTAGGCCAGTTCTGCCAAAAAATAACTGCAGATGATTGGAAGCCAGGAATCTTCATTTCAGTACATGACTGCTTTGTCCTATGCCACTGGAAAATTCTTTTTTTCACTACCATCCCCATCAATTTCTGTAGGACAGCATCATAATTATGTACTGAATTACAAGGCAGTATTTCCTAATATTCTGTATCCTCTTTTAAATCTTTCTGAATAAACATATTTGCTACTGTTGTATGTTTCTCTCTTCAGAACAATGGTAAAAATGAACGGCAAAGCCCCAGGTATTTAGATTTCACAGAGGAAGAAAATATCAAAGCTGGATCTTGATTTCAGGGGTAAGAGAATGTCAGAGCATGAATCTGTGGAAAGTTGTATAACTAACAGAAACAAGATAATTTTTCCTATCAAAATAATTAGCATGTCCTCCATAATTACAGTCTGTCAAATGACGGAACTGATAATAAGAGCTAAAGAAAATCATAGATGTCCACCCATCTGTATCTGTGTATTTCTTATTGAAATTACAATGATACTTACTCTTACTTAGATTCAGACTTGATTCAAATACTCTTAAAATCAAGAGAAGAATACCTTTTTAGCTTTATAATCAGATCTTAAAATGAAAAATTTGCATGTCGGAGGAAAGGCAACAAAAAGTTCAAGAAGTCACTTGTATCTGTGCTTATGCACCATGGTGTTGCTTCTTTACTTAGTGAGAGTATCATTAGAACTTGTTCACTGGAGTATCTTTATAACATTGCCCATTGTGATGTCTAAATATATGAAAGCAGTGGGGGTGATAAATTGTACTGATAAACTACAACACTTTGGTGTAGTTGCTACAGTTCACTGTAGCTGGGTGGGAGTTTCAGAAGTGTGTAGCTTCTGGGTCTTTCCAGAGTAGAAAGTCTAAGAGCCCAAAGGTCCCTTTTCTCTGTAGTCCAGGAAAGGACTGCTACCTGTGTGGATACAAATGCAATAGTTTTTGTCAATTTCTCACATCTCCAGCTGTGTATACACCACAGGACAGAGCTCAGAACCATCTATAATCCTGCTCAGCATCTGCATAGTCAGCCATGCTGAGCTCCGTGATTCCATGGTTATACTGCTGTTTAGTGTCCCAGCCAGATAATTCAAATTTACATCTGCAAATGCAAGCTTCAGCAATTCCACTACCTGTGGTGTAAACATACCCTGAATCCATGGATGCCAGGTTGCAGTGTACCAACCACCTGTGGTTTACAGATACCTATTAAAGACGACATAAGCAGACTGACACAGTCAAAACACCACGCTGTCAATCCTGTACTCATCTGACAGATAAATTGCTCCCTTCACACACAGAGAGGAAGTGTATCTAGCTGTGCTCCTCCTACTCGCATAAAAGTAGCTTTGCAACGCATTGTTTAATCTTCAGCAAGTTCTTTAATATTACTGTATGTCTATTTTCCAATCTGTTAAATGGTTTGAAATTACAGGGATTACCAACACCAGCAAAATGCTGTGAAGAAGCATTCATTAATACTTACAAAACAGTTTGAGATTGTTAGATAAATGGTGTTAACATCTTGATATTTTTCTGTCTCAAATTATATTAAAATGGTAATCGTTTATAATTGAAACAGAAAAATATGTAAAAAAAAAATTAAATGCATAAATATATAAACATAGAATCCAAACAAGCAGCCCTAAAAATGTCATTTGGAAGAATTGATTGTGTCATGAAAAAGCACGTTATACCTGTAAAAGATCGAAAAATCTTTAAAACAGCAGGAGTCTTATTTGGCTGCATTTCCACAGTAGTACCTGTTGGTTATTTGGTAGGAAAAATATATTTTTCTTTAACCGCCCCCCTAAAAATATCTAAAAAAATAAAGAGCCTTCAAACTTGCATTTCAGAGGAATACAAAAGTACATCATCTCTTTAATGTGGAGATGCATCTAAAATTAGGTAAGAAAAACAATTTCTTGCAAAAATATTAACAGAGCACTATGCTGTTAAAGAAGGTTTATGATACAACCTGAATGGTTTTTAAATTATGCTTCAATGTTTTCAGGTGGTGGGGTGATTCTCTAAAGCTCTTAGCCACTTGGCTGGAGCACAAAGTTGGCAATTCTAATTTTAGTTTGGGGATTGAGAAAAAAGCCAAGCCATGATATTTGAATATAAAGACTAGAGATGAAAAATTTAATAGAAATGGAAGTAAAAGATATAATCTGTTTAAAAAAAAAAAAAAAAAGGCGCAAGAAATGAGTTACAGGTACTGATTATAGTTGTGATTCATAGGATTAAAAAATATTTACAGTGTTATTTTTCGCCATTGCTTCTAAAATTACTCAAAATATGGCTTTTTCAAGACTGCTACCTACATAGAGGCACAAATACACCTATGCACGAATTTTCTGATGAGGTCAGCAGTTGCTAATAGGCAATAAACTGTATCTAGAGAAATTTTTTCAAGACTAAATACAGAAGCATATTTTTATCTGAAATATGCTATCAATCTTTGAATGTACTGCAGATTAGAGGAAATGTTGTGGTTTGTTTTTTTTTAAATTTTGTAATTTTGATAAATCTTACTTAAAATTTCTAGACATTAAAAAGAGTAAAACAATACTACAGTTGAGTTCCAGTTTGTGACTATTTGTGAATGTGAGACTGCATATAGTAATTGGATGATTAAAACTGAATATTTTAAGTGTTATCATACGCATAATCTAGCAGTTACTATAAATCCCTAATGATCCAGAGAAGGAATTAATTGTCTTCTCTTCTTTACATACCACAAAACTGCTTTGTAAATCCTGAATGCTAATTATCAACATCTATAGATTAACACAGGAATAACATAGAGTTGTTAGTCATTTCCCTAGAATATTCACGGAAACATTTAAAATACTGAATATTTTTAAAAATAAAGGTAGGCCTCAGAAAGAAAGATGACAGTAGCTGTTTGCCCAGATTAATACTGTGAGTAATTACCTTTTATGTGAGTACTACTAGATCTACAGATTTAGACTTGAAGCTGTAGGTAGTTTTAGACAAAACAAAATCTGAAGATATGAACGCTACAGGTAGGCATGCTATCTTTAAGCCAGTTGGTATGAATAACCCATTGCAGAGGCAATGCTCAACTAAAATCAATACTAAATCTATTGTAAACTAAATCAATAGTCAGACAATTAAAAAAAGTGTCCAGATGTCAGAAGGGTTGAACATTGATAAATCTTTCAGTGACAATGCTAAGATAAACAAGCATGAACGTCTTAACTTCTTTATTATGTGTGGCCTCTACTTCAGTCTTCCACACTGAGAACTGTGTATAACATTTATATATCCATGAAGAAATGGTGATCCCTATGATTGAAAGTGACTATTCAGAGGTGCTTAATTTGCCCAGAGGAGTTCTGCATTTACTAAATCACAGAGGCTGAGAAAGAGATAGCAAAGAAATTATAAAGCTCTCACATTTCAGGAAAACTAGTTTTGGATCAGATCACTGATTGCTATTGAAAATAAGGAAAGATTTACTGCAGTGATGAGAACAAAAATAAAATTCATTAGAATAAAACACTTTTCAGAAATAACTTAGAAGTCCTAATAGTAGATCCTACACAAACTGGCAAAGTAAGTAACAAGCAAATAATTAGGATTTATATCCAATCCCCACCTTGAACGTTGTTGAGCTAAACGATAGGAAGTGAACCTAAATAATTATTCTATAAAGGATTAATAGATGGTCCTCAATACACTTTAGAGCAACATAGCTATAGTAATGTACTGCGGTCATGTAATCTGTGATATTCTTCAGATACCCATACCTGCTATTATTTTGTGTACTAGCACTGAACCCAAGTTCCCTCATCCCTTAAAATTACAGCCTGTTTGATAGATTCTTGAAACTACATAAGTTTAAACATTAAGATCTCCTCTTCTTGATCCTGAGACTGCGGCAATCACATATATTCTCTGCAACACAGTACTTGTACTTTCAAAACATAACAGAGACTGTCATTAGGCTACCGAACACAGATAAAACCTGTACAAAAGCACGGAGTAGTGTGAGAAGATGTTTTGGCATGTTTTCTCTTCAGTGGCTATTGCTAACTGATTTTGTAATGTAGAAAGATAGATGGAAAGACACAGGAAACTTGCATAATCACACAGGTCAGATCACATCCTGTGATCATCACCTTTCCATTACTTCTGAATCTCTGTTCAATTACCTAAAATATAAATCTATCTGCAATGAAGTTCAATAAACACTGTCTTCTTATTTTTGGTTAACTTTTATCATTCAAGTACAAAAGTGGGAACCCAGTAGTTTCTACCACCACACTGGTCAGCTCAAGATCTCAACAAATTCAACATTAAATGCAGTTCAATTCTCCACAGGAGACTGATTGACCTGGTGTGTCTTTTTTTCTATTTTTTTTTTTTTTTTATTACACATCTACATTGTGAAGTGTACTAATCCAAGTTCAAGATTCTTTATCACCTTCTCAGCCTTCTATCTGACAGGAAGATATATAGAGGAAGCCACTGGATAGCTAAGGTAAAATATGAAGATATTGATCTTTCAGTTTGCAGTATATTAAGTAACCTGTAAAACCCAAGAAGTCATCAGGAAGAAAAAAGGTCTGAGTCAAATGCCCTCATGGCTTCAATCTGAGTTGTTATTTTTGGATCATAAAGAGGAAAACATTTTATTTGTTCAGAAACCAGTACATTTATTTCCTTTCTTTAAAAGCTAGAAAGCTAGCAGTTGATAAAGTACATGTTCCTGGACTGTAACAAAGAATAACAAAAACATCGACTGAATCTACAACTCATGTTACCTGTTTCCGTAGAAAGAAGGGCAATTGACTCTCACCTTTTCTTTTGTGTGGACACGGTACCCACATGTTCAACCCATATATTCAAATGATTACTTAGAAACAGTGGTTCTTGAGAAAAATCACTGGGGTTGCTCTTTCTGGTGTCCCTTAGGTATGCTCATTCCTCCCCTAGTCCTTTCAAAACAGAGGGAAAGCTGAATTCTCAGTCATTACAGAGACAAAGATGTTTCGTTGTTGTCGCAGTTTCATACCAAAATGTGTTATTTAGCAAGAGCAGGGCCAGATGATTCAGGAAGCCATCTCCAGGATGATGTATTTGTGCCATATGACTTTTCATTTTAAAAGTCAACCTTGAGCGGAGATGATTCAGAAACATCTAGAAGGTGATCATCATCAGAATGAAATAAAAAAAACCCCACAAATATTTTTTTCCAGTTCTGTGATGAACTTGGAAAGACAATCTTTGAGTAATACTCTAAACTAGCATATCATTGCTGTGTAGTTTGAGTAAAAGTAGAGAAGACACATGAAATTTTTGACGTATATGATAAATGTTTTTGGATGCCTTCTCTTTTTGCTACTTACAGTTATGGAATCATTTGTGAATGTGCTGATTTTGGCTAGGATAGAGTTAGTTTTCTTCATAGTAGCTAGTATCAGGCTATGTTTTGGATTTGTGCTGAAAACAGTGCTGGTAATACAGGAATGTTTCCTTATTGCTAAGCAGTGCTTATACAGCCTTTTCTACTTCTCACACTACCCCACTAGCGAGGAGGCTGGGGACGCATAAGAAATTGTGAGGAGACACAGATGGAACAGCTGACCCCAACTGACCAAAGGGATATTCTATACCATATGACATCATACTCAGTATATAAAACTGGGGGAAGAAGGAGGAAGCGGGAGATGTTGAACAGACAGTGTTTAAATTCCCAAGTAACCATTAAGCATGACAGAGTCCTGCTTTCCTGGAGATGGCAGCTGAACATCTGCCTCCTGATGGATGTAGTGAATTAATTCCTTGTTTTGCTTTGCTTGTGTGCACAGCTTTTTTTCTACCTATCAAACTGTCTTTATGTCAACCCATGTGGTTTTCATCACTTTCACTCTTCTGATTCTCTTCCCTACCCCAGCTAGAGGCAATGATCAAGTGACTGTGTGATGCTTAACTGCTGTCTGGGGTTAAACCACAACAGAGAGGAAAACAAAGGATATTTCTCCTATGAAAATGTACGTGGTGGTCAATATTACCTTTAAACCCTGTGGCAATTTTCACATCTTGGAAGGCTGAGCATATTATGAAGATTTCTAAAGTCAGTAGATAATTTTTTCAGAGGTGTGTTTTGCATTATGTGACTGCAGAAGGTAAATTGAGAGGGAGACACATGGAAGATGAAGACAGTGGATTACAATTGATTCAGTTTGAGATGAAAGTGAATCAGCTGAGCATAATACTAGCTGTAAAACCAAAGCAAAAAATAAAGTTTGAGTTGGGCTGATGGTCAGGAGTCCTGTACCATACAAAAGGATCTAATATCTGGAGGAGCTAAAGTTAATTAGAGGAGGAAGAGAGGCAGAAGTATCAGGACACAAAGCCAGGGTCAGGTCCGTGGATTCAAGGAACTGATCTACAACCTAGAATCTTGATGAGAAGTAAAACTTATCAGTAAAGTAATCTTATGTAATAAAAACACAGGCTCACTAGAGTCAAATATCCATGCTTATCCAATATTATGTTGCTAAGCTTCTCAAAGAAACTATTGGCGATGTTAACTGGGCTGGCAGTTCAAATGAACTGCCACTTCCAGATAAAGAGGCATCAGACTGTCAAGTTGCAAATCTGGATATGATCCTTCTCAGGAAACAGCATGCTTGTAAGCATGGCATCAGGCCAAACACATGAAAAAGTCTTCAGCTCTAGATCTCATTTAAAATACCAAATCAGTCTTCATTTGCAATACAGAGCTGCTATTGCTTCCCTATTCCTTTCCTCTCCCTCCAGCTCTGTTCATTATAGACTCTTCCTCTTTTTTGCTGATTTCTGTAGCTTTCTCCTTCATGTGAACCTGGCCATTTTGGAGATACCACATAGTAAAAGTAGGGCACTGTTTGGGATTGTTTTATCATGAAAACATGAAGACTCTTTAAGTGGTAGAATGAAATTGCTCAGTGTGACATTTCTACACATCTTTGAATGGCTTTTCTTTCCTGTCCAAGGTGTTTTGGATGGACCTGTAATATATTACAGAATGGAGAAGAGTTAGAGGAGAGTATATTAGACACACAGACAACCTGTTTGAAATGTTTTGCAATCCTTTTTTATATTATACTTTGCTAAGTGTCATGCAGCTTGACTCTTTTTACTGTTGGCTGGCTGCACTGGGTTTGTGTGTGTGAACTGTGTGTGAACTCTATTGTGAACCGTAAAAAAGAAGCCTTCAGGCAATTGCACATATTTAAAAACAAACAAAACACGCACTAAGCAAACCATAAAAAGTGCTGTGGCAATGCAGTAGTGTCTAGGGATTGGGAGAATCTTGGCAGCCAGTCCCAAATGTGAGAATTCAGGCTGCTAATGTGTATTTTTCAGAAACAGCTGAACATGCAGAAGCACAGCACTCAGCTGGAGCTTAATAAAAAAGACATAGTGTAAGCTAGGTGGTAGGGAATATGTCAGATGTTCCTAGGTAAACATGCAAGTGATGGAAATCTTCCAGCCAGGAAATTTTCTGACATGAAACTATTGAATATAGGGTTGCCATCTGAGCCCTATAAAAGGGATGAGACATTCCAAGCTGTACTGGAAGAAAAATCAACAGTATTTCCATGAAGAATGCATGAAGATATTTTATATATGAAAAATGAAAGAAACTTTATTTTGGAGACAAGCTGGAAGAGAACAGTTTATAAGCAAAGCCTGCCACATGTTCCTTTTCTATTTTCCAACTTAGCATACTCTGCAATTAAGAAGCACATAAAAGGAGATTGCTGGTAAGAATTAAGGGTCAAACTAATATGGGTGGCACTGATTTTGATGTTTACTGTAGGACACCTGATGAGGAAGAGGAGGTCATCCTTTGCCTCTACTCTGCTCTGGTGAGGCTATATCTGGAGTATGGTGTTAAATTCTGTGCTCCCCAGCTCAAGAAAGACAAGGAACTACTGGTGAGAGCTCAGTGGAGGGCTAAGAAGATGACCAGGGAACTAGAGTATCTCTCTGATGAGAAAAAGCTGAGAGATCTGGGTCCGTTTAGCTTGGAGAAGACAGAGAGGGGATCTTGTCAATGCTTATAAATATCTAAAGGGTGGGTGTCAAGAAGATGGGGTCAGACTCTTCTCAGTGGTGCCCAGCAACATGAAAAAGAGCAGTGATCCCAAGCTAGAATGCAGAAAATTCCATCTGAACATGAGAAAAAACTTCTTTGAGGGTGACACAGCACTAGAACAGGCTGTTCAGAAAGGTTGTGGCTTCGCCTTCTCTGGAGATATTCAAAACCCACCTCGATGCAATCCTGTCCAACCTGCTGTAGGTGAACTTGCTATAAACCTGCACAGCAAACGGAATAGCTAATCTCTAGAGATCCCTTCCAGTCCTCACCAATCTGTGATCCTGTGACCCCAGTATACTTCCCCTAAAGTGCTACGCAGGATTCAGCCAATAAGAAAACCATTTAGGATTAGTTGCAGGGAATTTTAGGTGTTATTGTTCTTGCTCCTACTTTCATCAGGTGCACACAATAAGGTAAGAAGATTACGTTATTGTCTGCATTCTCTGTTTTCCTTAATACGGGCTAAATCAATGCTTTATGTATCAAGTTTAATTGTTTTGGATTTCAAAGATTTTAGCAAATATATTTTCCTTTGAAACTTCTCACCTCATAACAATGATAATATGCTCTTCTATTTAACTAGCTTTTATACATATGTGATTTTTTGGGAAGCTTTTTATCTTTTGTGGATTGAGGCAAGGAAGCATTTGGTAAAGCAGTGCCTGAGAGAAAGAGCTGGTCAAAAGTTCCAATAAGATCAAGTGTTCTCTAATAATAAAAAAGTCACAACACATTTAGTGACACTAAGGAGTTGTCTTCACCACTAAATGAAATGTTTATCCTTGCAAGGAGAAAAAACTTCCCCCTCAAAATAAACTTTATCATCAGAATTACCAGAAAGTGCTGTCATGTGGTCCTAGTGTGCTAAATTGAACTAAATTAAAATTTGAACATCACAATAGAAAAAATAGGTTTTTAAAAATGAAACTATATTCTAATTCTTAGGTGAGCATTCCCTTTGTACTGCAGAGATCTTAATTTGGACTATGTATAGTTGCATTGAATTTTGGTTTTATGGAGGCACATGGATTTGAAGTGTATTCCTCCTTTGATGTTCCTGATATTAAGATCTTGATTGTTTCAAAGGGTTCTTAAGCACATATTTTTCAGTTGAAATGAAATCTAGCATATCTATTGCAGATCCGTTAAAATATTGAGCAGAAATATCAGCAGAACTTGTCTTTGTGGGTTTTTTTTCCCCTTATACTATTAATCAGACAGTTGAGATATCTCCTCCAAGTTTAATCTGATTAACTGGCTACTGATAGATATTATGAGAGGATAAGAAAAGACAGATGCACTTATTAGGAGGTTAGACATTACACAATGACATTGCCACAAATATCTCTCGCCTAACTGAACTTGCAGAGTTCATCAGGGATATCTCATTGATATGTCAGGTGAGTGTTTTCATGTTCAAATACAACGTGCTACAGGTAGTCCACAATATTTTGAGCACTTAGCTATACCTAAAAGAGAACTCTCATATTCTGCACAAAATTACACCAAAGTTGTCACTCTTTAGGTTAACAATGACAGTGGATATTTAACTACAAGAATGTTTTCTGGCTTACCATCTGTCATCGTGTTCTGTGCTTTCACTGGCACATAAAAGCTGATTAGTCCACATCAGCAAGTGCTGCTTTGAAGAACAAATTAAAATACACCCAAAGTTATGCAGTTCTTTAATTGCCTCCCTGGAATACATCCAAATTAAAGTATGTTTGCCTGGATAAAAAGAGTATAACAACCCTCCGAGGGACAACCATCACTGACTCTGTGCTATTTGCATAAGGTCACAGGGCCTGGTTCTATTGCGACAAGGTAATGTTGCTTAGCACTAAATTGTATCGCAACATATTGTTAACAATAAACCAATATAGTATTTTGAAATGCATGCACTCATGCATCCCGATTTCCTCCCCTGCACTTATGCAGATATTTAGGAATCAATATGTGCAACAGCTTTGTAGTTCTTCTAAGGGCTTATCTGTAAATAAAAATCTTTCAGTGCAGAAATAAATTTATGAAGAGATGAGCACAGAGTGGAGGGCCAAAAGAGCGTGGTGGAAAAGTACTTTTTTTTTTTCTAATATAGATGCCCTATACTTATGAATTTCTTACTGGATGGATTTCACTATATTTAAGCACCATGGGTCCAGTTCAGTTACTTATATGAACAAGGCTATTCATACACTTTTAAGGACTTTACACTTAACTTTTTAAAGTGTAATATTGACCAAGTAGACCCAAGGATCCTAAGGCAGACAGTAATAAAAGACACGGCAAATAAGGAATTTAGGCAATCTAAATGCTACACTTCTTAATTAGTTAGTTGAGCAATATCCTACAGAAATTATGTGTGCATATATTTAAAATAGTAAGCACACAGGATTTCTGTGGAGAAAGGGATAATATGGTCATAATATACATCTAATTAATGAAAGACAAATGCTATGGGGTTGGAAGGGACCTCTGGAGATCATCTTTGTTTTACCATGCAAGTATGGAAAATTTAAAATTAACGTCCTGATCTCTTTTTTTCAGTCTGTTAAAGACATAAATAAATAGTTGAAATCAGCCCAATTGTACCTAGAAAATCATCTAGAACTGATTTAATTCCAAGTAGGGAGACAGAAATTTTACAAATAGTGGAACCTATCTGGACCAAGGTGTGTGTGTGTGTGTATATATATATATATTATATATATATATACACCTACACACACACACGTATAATATATATAAATTATGTGTGTGTGTTTCTTCCCCTTCCCCAAGATACTAGATACTTGCCCTTCCAACACATGCAGAATGTCATTGTGTATTTATACGAATGTTGGCACCTCTGCAGTTTGCCTAGTTATGCCTTTATTGGTTCTATGATGTTATCGCAACCAAGTCACAGCAGAAATATTTCCATTCCTCGTAACCACTAAGACAAAATATTTCAAGTGCAGGGCTTTCAGCACTTAGCTGCTGTTTGCAGTCAGTGCAGAAAAGCAGTACCACACCTGTTCTGCAACTGCAACACAACGATCAGGCATATGTTCCATGTAAATATTTAGTATTTTACACTGGCTTTCTACAAAATACTTGATTTCGTGTCAAGATAGCTTTACTTAATTTTCCAGTCCTTTAGAGATATATTCCAGGTCTTCTCTTTGAGCAATGTTTTGACAAGTATCTGTGCTTACAAACAACACTTGGGTAAAATACTGTATCCATGCCATTTAGGTATCAAGCACTCCTAATTTCTGAACTAGCTTCAAGGGCGTGGAATTTGCTTGGCTTTAGCATGCACATCAATTAATTCTTCCTTTCCCCCCTCCTTCCTTTCCTTCTTGCCTTCATCTTTCCTTTCTTTCTATATGTGCATGGTTTTAAATATTCATCTAAGAATTCTTCTATTAACTGGTTTCAGTCCATTCAGCCTTTGCATTTCAGTCTCAATGGGAGGCTGTGTGCAAGAAGCAAACAAAAAGCAATTCTGTAAGGGCTTGCAGAATGTATTAGAAACAGATTTTTGACTATGCTGTGGTGGTTGTGATACGGGTGAGCACAAATGAAGCATTACATAAACAAAAGTATTATGGTAATGATTATCATACCAAAAAGCCTTCTACCAGTTGACTCTTCCTGGCTCTGTCTTGTGACACAGTGCAGACTTGAAATGTCATTGGTTCATATCAACCTTGTGAAACTAATTTCTATGTGAATAAAATAATGTACTTTAAAATTAAAAGATACCGTTAACTCTTTACTGAAAATAAGAAATATGATTCTCCTATTTTTTCTGTGGCAGATTACTGCTAGTCAAATTCAGATTAGTTCTCATTACTAGCTGGGCTGTGAAAAATGCTCATTTGGCGCCATATGTTCAAGAAGACTTAAGATTAAATTCTGCTGCCTCCTCTTGGCCAGCAGCTCATTAAAACAGACCTTGTTTCCATACATCACCGGGTGCTCTTGACAGAAATGGTGCAGCAGCATTCAGTGGTTTGCCTGTGTCGCGGTTTGGCCTTGGGAGCAACACAAGAGCCAGGGGGCAGCCCGTTGGCTCTGCTCCCACAGCAGTGGGGAGAGGATGGGAAGGAAAAGGCAGAGTTGTGGGTTCGGACAAAAACTGTTTACCAGAACAACAGGTATTACAGGGAAACAGCAACACGGATGAAGGATACGAGGATAAAAACTGCTCTGCCCTGACTGCCACCGCCGAACCGCACTCTGGCACCGCCTGCCCAGATATAGGCCGCCACCGCGCCATCATCACACCCACTTCCAGTTGTCACCCCTCTTCGGGCCAGCACCCTGCTGCCCCCTGGGCCTGGCGCACATGGGGTGGGAGAGCAGTGCCTGATAGAGACAGGGGAGAATTGACCCTATTCCTCCTGGAAACCAGGACAGTCTGCCAGAAACTCAAAATCAAAACTTCCACATTTCATTTCTGGTCAATTTTTTTGTTGTTTTAGTTGTGAATTCTTACCAAGACTCATTTTACAGCTTAATCTGATCAATGCCTTTTAAAAGAAGTGACAATTATTTGAGGCCAGTTTCCCAGAGTGAATGTGGTTTAAGATACTATGTCTTCTTTTCCTATTCCCTCCTTACACAGTAATCCTGAACCCACTGGCTACCCCAGAGGGTACAGCACAACTCCTTGTTGTATAAAAGGAACAAAATCACAGCTAGGCACTTTGAGGGCATAGCTACTTCTTTGTGTCTCCAATAAAGGAAAGGCTGAACTGCTAGGATTTTATTAGAAATCACAGAGCGTGCAAAAAAGAAAAAACAGTGCAAACCAGGCTTCATTGCCTGCTACAAAACAAGCTATTAGCCTTTGCTTACCAAGTTACAAACAATTTAGGTTAACTGGAACTGAGGAAGGCTTATCCCTACAAACTTTTGTCTGTCAATTTCTTTCAACTTGCTGTATGAACTGCTCACCAGTTAAGTGAACATAGATACATTAAAAGAAAAACAAACAAACAAACAAACAAACGAAAAAACCACAACCAACCAACCAAACAAAAACAAACAAACAACCAACAATAAAAAAAACAAAACAAAAAAAAACCCAAACAAAACAAAAAGAGGAGGATGGGCCTGTATTTATTTGCAAAGATGGCACTGACATTCATTTCATTTCACTAGCATTCTGGGGTCCCTCAAATAAACTTTTACATTTCATGAGTGTGCTTTGCTTCAAAGTCATTACCTTGAGCATCTTGATAAAACACTATTCCAGTTAGGGGAAATAAATAAACAATCATGTATGAAAAAATGCTATTCACAAATTTCTATTCGCAAATATTTCTGTGAAGCGAGGCAAGTACAAAATGGAAATGAGGTTTTTCAGTGTAAAGGGACAGGGTTGAAAAGACTTCTCTCACCTCAGACATGACACACATGGTAAGATAAGTAAAAAATAAAAACAAGCTAAGTTTTGAAATGTTGCACAACACGAAAGGATTTAAGAGAAGAGATTGTATTGTAAAGGAAAAGTTACATGATGACTCACAATGACATGAAGGACTTCAAAATAATTAATGCAAAGTCAGTTAGTCTGCAAATCTGCTTAATCCGCCTGTATGCATTAAGCCTGGAGAAAAGGAATCACTGTTACAGAAAGGAGGGTAAATTTCAATCTATACCTGTATTGTCCTTGATAGCTCTTCTGAGAGCCTTGATTATTACCAGTACAAATGATGGTGCTGGAGATGTTAGGGGCTTTATGTAACAGGATAGTAAGCATTTTAACCTATTTAATTTAATCTCATTTAATTTTTGCAAATTATCCTGCAACAAATATTGACTTCGTTGCAATTATTGAGTATAACTTTTTAAACAGGTTAGGCAAATAAGACTTCAACCTTGCAAACATTACAAACTGCTAATTTCAACAGTGCTAATAATACGGGTAGAATGAATAAATGTAGGTCTCTACAGATACCTAGTTCTTATATTTTGGCAGCCATCAGAGGCTAGTGCACATCTTTTCCTTGACCTCAAGCTCATGTCACTGCTAAAAGTGAATACATCTTTTCCCTTGCTGTAAAGGAAACTGAAGAGAAAGAGCTGCAATGGAGATACTACATGGTAGGAAGCAAAACCAATTGGAGATTATCCAAACCTAGGTAACCACCTACCTAAATCAGAGCATTATTCCTCAGGTAATCTGAAAAGTGAGTACTTGGATCACAGAGTAAAAATGCCTGTTCTCACCTGGAGTTAGCTTAAACTCACATGCAAAAAAGTGTTTTGAATATCAACTGATCTGGTAAAAATATTTGAGAGAAAAAAACAATCTAAAAGTGATTCAAAATATGAAAACCAGCCTAAATTATTTTCAGCAACTTTAAATGAGCTAAAAATTCATTTATACAGGGCATTCAAATCTCAGCACAAACTTACTTTTAATCAGTAAGATTATGAATTGGATTGAAAGTGGGAACAGAAAGATGAAAAGAAAAAAATTATTCCATTACTAGCTTCCCAGTACAAGGAATAATGTTTCTAATTTAAGGCTTTGTAATACTGACTTCTGTCCCTACATTATCAATGTCAAAATTTGCCAATATTTATCTTTAAACAGGGATACAACCTTTCCATCCATCCTTGGCCTAGGTCATAACTACGGCAACAACACTGGTTATAATGTAGGGTATAATTTTATAGTTATTGTAGTGATCACAGAATCTTTTAGCGTGGTGGATTTTTGTTGATTTCATTGAAAACATAAATGCTGCTTTTTCATATATTACATATAAACAAATATTTTACATTCTTCATAGCTCATGCATAAGAACTAAACATCTATAGCTGAGAAATGCAGCGACAAACAGCGAAGCACAGGACCCTTTCCAGCGTGGTTTCATCTCACAGATTCAACATAAGCACCCATGCTTCCACCCACAGTCTCAAATAAAGCAGTGGACTCATTTGGCAAGTGATGTTAATTGCATTCTCTTTGAGTTCAGGAACTTGAATAGCATTTCTGTGTCTTAAATTAGGACTCCTCACCAGGGACAAACTTCAGAAATGGATTGAAGACATTAGAACGAAATAAATGGTACCTTATTCTGATTCATTAATATGCATATCGCACTAATCTAAAATCCCTTTTTACTCTCTTAAGATTTCCCCAGGCAATCCTATACTTTTTTCCTCTCATTTTCATAAATTTATCAATATGTTACATCCCACTGTTTAACTTGGTCTAGTGTATTAGTATGAAAAAGAGTAAAACCATGTTTTGTTTCTAAGCTGAAAAGTAGAAAAGTAGGTAAAGGAACACATAGGAAAAAAAAAGGAATAGGTAAATGGCATAATTATATTATGCCTCATCCAGCTGAATTTGCACTAGTTTTTTAGTGTATTGGAAACTTCCATATGTATTCTTTTAAATGCTAGTAAATGGAATGGATGAGATAATGTTTAAAGGCCTCTAAATGAACAAAAAGCTAGTAACTGAATTTGTAAGTCATATTAATCCATTAATATAGTTATAAAATTTCAAACTCACTACATTTCAGCAAAACAGCCTGTTATTGATTACTTCAGCATACATTAATATGCTCTCTGACTTTAACCCTGTCTGTTTTCTGAAAGGCATGTTGATTATCTACACAATATTAGACTTTCCAAAATACTATCTAATGCCCGGTTGCTCTTGAGACAGAAATTACAGACTGTCTACAGGGAATGGATGAACACACCTGCAAAGTGTTTGTAACTTAATGTGAAATTAATCTGGTACTTTTTTGCTGCTGATATAGCAGTTGCTAAAATTGTACTTCAGGGTAGTAATGTTAGTATCTTCCTTTAAGTCAGGGAGATAGGTAGATTCAGAGAAGTGAAAGCTATTGGGAATTATTAAAGATATGGCAATCTTGAGACATGTAGATGGAAGTTGAGAAAGCATTTAGAAAATTCTTACTATATTCTTGCCTTCTTATCACGACTTTTTCTTTGACCACCATTTACCGCCACTGTCAGAGACCAGATATCACTGAAAATCAGTGAGCTGTTGGTCTGACTCATCAGAGCTTCTCTTACAGGTTTTGCAGTTATGCATCATTCAAGTTGCATATGTCATTATATCCATGTTATCTTCAAAGCAATAGTAAAGAGGGGAGAAAGGGATAGAGAAGGAATCCTGAAAATTAAACCAGACCTTTTTAAAAGGAATTCTAAATCCCATGGATGCTGGCTAGTATTATGATCATTGGAATAAGTGTGAACCACTTCATAGAACGAAAATGAGAACCAAGTCACAAGTATCATATTACATTTTTTAACGGGTTCAAACATGAAGAGCATGAAAGTACTAAGCATAACCCTGACTCTGAAGCCTGGATAGAAGTCCGAATGTGGTACATATATAATATATTTGGGCAACATACATACCGTATACATGTGTGTTAGCACATACAGAGAACGTGCAAGCATGTATCTGTATGTAATGGGTTGAGGTCAACAGTTTGAAAAGAGACAGAAAAGAATTTTGAGATCTGATCTTGCAGATTCTTGCTCACGAAAAATTAGCAAATATTTGCCCACTTCCCTGTAAATTCTAATTTAGAGGAAACAGCTTTCTCAAAGTTTTCAACCAATTCCTTTTGGTCAGAAAAGCGGACCCATAATTGACTGAAAATGAACTATCAGAAAGGGAGTAATTGTCCTGACAAAACAGAAACCATGTACTTCTAATGATTTTTGTTTTCTTTTTTTAAAGATGCTTTTGAAACTATGTCCCCAAATGTCTCATTGCCAAGACAAGAGAGACATGGTCAATTTGGCTAAGAATTACTTCTTTGAAACAGCTTAGTTACTGTATGGGTCTCTAATGAAACTCAACATTCTGTTCCTTACTGAAAACATCTGTTCTCTGGATAGAAAAAAAAATTTAAAACCCTTTATATATCTCTTCAAGAAAGGATTCTGCCCTCGTAAATTACCTTTCAATGCACTGTAGCCAAAAGAGACTGTTGAACTTGTGCATTAATGGATTTACAGACCTTTCCAGGGCCATAAAGACAAAGAGAAATCCTTCAATTGTTTTTTTGTATGTTTCTTGTTGCCCTTCATCAACAAAGTTATTGTGAGACAGTTCACACATGCTTGACCATACTTTTTCTTGTGATTGTTTTATAGGGCATCAACACCTTCCAAAAATTTCATAAATATTTTGAAATCACACTGAACTTCCTGAATAAGTTAACTTCAATCTTAAAAGTTATCAATAATGAAGAATGAGATTTTTTTTAAAAAAGTTACTGAAAGAAGAGGAAACTTACAATAATTTTCATCTGTCTTCAGAATCATTAACACAATAAGATAAAAATGCTTCATAAGGGATAAACAGAAAAGTAAGCATATTTTCAGTGAGAAAAAAAATACAGAAAAGATTACTATTTTTTCCACTGTTGTTCTGATGAATAAAGCATTAGTTTTCTTCAATGCTTTCTAGCAAGAAACAGAGTTGCAGTATTATTCCTTTAAAGTATATTTCCATTAAACTGTTGCTTTTACCTGCAAAACCGACTTTGAAAATATAAAAGCCAAAAGTTCAGTGAAGGTGAATCAGTCACTATTTCCTAGTCTTCCCTGCAGTCATTCAAGAGAGAAATTGCAGGCCTAGAGTCATACCACTTTATACACTGAACTCAGTTAGCACCATGGCCATTGCCACAATAAAGTCATCTATCACCAAGTAAGAGTGAAAGGCATTCACAAAAGATGATACAACTCACCAATGGGCTCTACTGTCCCTTGAGGGGCCTCTCTCTTTCCAGTACCTATAAACAATATCTATAGGGTAACCAGGCTTCTAGTTTGGACCTCTTCATGAAGCACCTGAAGAGAAGGGGGAATAAAGGGTGAGGAGAACAGTGTCTCATGAAAGGAAAGGCTTCCTGTAGCCCCAAAGAACCAGGCTGGTAGCACACCCCTCAAAAAAACCCAACTTTTGTTTTGCACAAAGACCAGACTACAAAGCTAAAACTGCCAGGAAAGGAAGTAGCAAGTAGCCATGCCACCTACCCTCTCAGGACACAAATGGAGCAATCTTAAATTACTCTGTTGACAACTGGCAGGGCATTTTATAGAAGTGGAAAATGATTCATCCAAGTCAAATTTTGCCTATGAATATTCCAGGATAGGTTTCTTCCCTCCCGAATACCTTTATCTCTGCACTTAACTTTATGACATAACCTGTGTGTACCTCCATTATTTGACAAAAGGCAAGTGTTTTAAAGGCCCAAAGAGGACTCCTGTTGACTTTCAATGCAAACTGGGCACTTTTTATTGTCTCCTACCAGATCTATAAATGTCCTTACTTGTTCTGTACTTTAAAGAAAATAGGGGTCCTTAAGCATTGGGTCATTAAATAAAGTGTTCTCTTTTTATGCCCTAGATAAGGGGTCATAGTTAGTTAATGTGGACATTTTTAAGAAACATTATTAAATATTAAACATGATTTATTAAAAAGAGCCAGAAACAAAATAACCTTTCAGATGCAAAAAATGCCCAACTTTCAACATATGCAAGAATGGTTACATGAAGTCTGTTTACTTTTAGAAGTATACAATTCTGTTTTGCACTATTATTTTACATTTCAGAACTATTTCCTCCACAGCCTGGTAAGCACAAATTATCTGCAGCTTCAGCCACTCCCCTCCCCAGCAGGCAGAGGACCAAGGATTTCTACAGTCATATGGCCTTTTCCAAAACAAACATTACATTTTGAAATCACAGCTGCAAAAGCTCAGTTAGAATACCGTAAAGCTGATACTGCACAAGCATTAGGATTTCTACTTCCAGCAAATTAAAGGCTGCAGATGATTTACACATGCCTTTTCTGTGTAGTCTTACCTCTACCTTTTTTTTTTCTTTTTTTTTTTCTCCCCCGCCCAGCTTTTGTTCCTGTGGATCGGTAGTTAGATGCTCAGCCAATTAGCAAGTACTGAGAATTGGATGATTTTCTGGTCTTACAACTCAGCTGTTACCAAAAGCAAGGAAGAGGACAGGTGCTTTTATGCCATTAGACTACTGCCCATGGAGCTGTGTCCCTTTATGTATTTCAATCCACGCTGCAGCCCTAGAAAAGAAATGATTAAGAGTGAGCAATATAACAGGATTCAAGAGTTTAACAAGTGCTTCCTTCTAGTTAAATTTTATTGTTGTAATTGCTCAATTAATAATGTCTCTAAATTTTGCAAAGCTCAAGGTTCTGCATACAAAGCTAAGACTCAGGAGAATCTGCACTCTGATATATTGCTGAATCTTGTTTTAAAGGTATGTCTGGATCTTATCTTTTCTAATAAAAACATAGCCCATTTTTGCTTAAGAAAATGGATAGTTGTCATGAATCAGACCAAATAGCCATTTTCCATACCATGCACAATTATATCAGAATAAAGATTTCAAACTTAGAATCCACTGACATGAGTAACACAGTTCAACAGGATCTCATATAAGATTGTAAAACTGGTAGCAATAATAATAGTCAGGTTTGTTGTGGAATGAAGCACCACCCTAGGAGACGTTATATCTTGCCAATAATTCTGTCGCATTATTACCAAATAATATATAAGATGCTTAGTGGAGTAGTTTATTAAATATTTTTAAAAACTGCTGCCAATTTAAACTATAAACTGCAGACTGAATTGTAAATATTTAGCATGCATGAGACTAGTGCAAAAGAGACATGGTTTAAATAAATATTTTTTGATGACTGTAATTACAGCATTGGGGCCAGACTGGGCATTAGTACAACATTTAACCTGAAATCCTACTCTTCTTTTGCCTACAAGGCATTCAATCACTCTAAGAAATTTTTTTTCCAGTTTTTCATAATAAATCTTATCCAATACATCCCAGAAATCAGTGTTAATTTTATAGCTAGTCAAACTACACTATTTAGTGTAAATGTAGCTCTTATCTTCTGTTTGCATATGATGAATAAATAATTTCTGACTTCTGCGGATATACGAGTAGATGTTTTCCAAATAGTTTATTAATATAAATACCATCTTTTGATTGTCCAAGAAATGTCAGCTTTGATAGTTCACTATTGTCTGATTTTGGTCATATGATATTGTTTTTATCCTTCCTTGAACTTTTGAAATATTTGAAAGTAGGATGATGTGGACTGATAATTTAAACCTAGACATACAAGCACATCTTAAAATTAGTTTATTATTAGATTACTCTTTGTTCCAGACTTCTTTCCATTTTCAAATCCCGAAAATTTTAATACTTCTAAAGTAACTTATGAAAAAATACCCCAAATATTTATATTTTTCTTTGAGAAAATGTTTGTGAATCACTTACCTTAATTTGATTAGCTCTTTCCTAAACAAAATTTCCCATTTTGGGATCTGAACATTTCTCCCAGCATCACCTGCCTCATGTAGGCAGAGGCTCTTCAGGTTTTGCTGCCATAAACCTACAGATTGCAAGGTAGGGAAGATAGCGTTATTTGCCTTAGGATGGGATATGACCTTAAATTTTTCGTCAACGGCTTTCTTCAGTTGCTGGGATTCTTTGGAAACTGGGACTTCATCTACCTTTGATCCCAACTGATGTGTTTTTGAAGGTAGATCCCTAATTCAGTTTTATTTTTTCACTGAGGCGAGTCTGGATCTTCCCTAGTGTCTGCTAGTGACATCTCCCTGGGAGCTTGATACAGTTTTGTATATATTTGCATATATTGTATCTAGTTTGTTATTTCATTTTTTATTATTAGTATTTCATTGAAGTAGTTTAGTTTTTTCCTAAATTCATAACTCTCTTTCGGTCTCTTCATCTCCTTGGGACGAGAGCTGGGAGAGGGCACTTGTCATTGACCAGCTTAGACCAAACTGTGACACAGGCAAAACTAAATTTTGCTGACTCAAGGAGCCTGATAATTTTCTTTGCCTTTTCCACCCACTGTCAGCAAGAGCCATTATTTCTCCTCTCTGCCCATTCCCATCCCATCCAAACAGGATAACCATTCCCTTAGCAGTAGGAGCCATTCTGTGCTTGCCTTATAAAGCGAGCTGTATACCCATTTATCTGAGCCACCCTGGGTAGATGTCTCATCTTCCTCTATCCGTGTACATTATATCTACCTTTAGAGATAACTGACGTCATGGAAGCAATGATGCTCTGCAGAACACCTCAATATCCTGTTTCTTGGTTATATACATATCAAGACTTGTTGAAGAGCAGCTTGATTTCTTCTTGTTTCAAGTTCAGGTTTCTTCCCTACAGAAATCAAAGTGTAGGCAAAGAAGAATGTATGTAACAGCATCTTATCCCAGCAAGAATTTGAAACGTGGTCTATTTCACAGGCAATTGCAGTCAGAGTGTTACAAAACCAACATACACACACACCCTGCCTCCTCTCCCCAACCCCTCCCCCCCAGCCCCACTATTTTGTTTAGATCTTTTGCACAGGATGATATTCAGGTGGCAAATCAAATTTCTATCTGTTTGCATGGCAATGGGAGTCCATTTTAAGGGTCCTTAGCCAGACAGGGAGAGACTTCCGGAACTGTTGGTTCTAGTAAATTTTTCAGCTTTCCTGTGTACTGTTTGGTCAATTCTACAGCAAGAACTGCCTGAGGAAAACTCTGTGACTGCCATGTCATCTACCCAGGTTGTTAATCAGCACATTTAAGCATATAAATAATGCCTGCCAATTGGTCTGTGGGCAGCAGGAGGTGCCTGGGGGAATGTCAGGGCTGTCTGAAATTCCCACCTGAAATGCTCCTGTAACAATTAATCACAACTCCTTTAGGAAACCAGCAAGGCATTTAATAAGCCACCTCGTTTCAAGGCAATCCATTGCTTCATCCTTACTGAGAATAGCTGGTGAGCACCTGGACCACCCAGGGAAGTGATGAGTGCATGGTGCATATCCATGTAAGCACAGACCTGAGAGTCATTACACCACAGTTGTAGCTTGAACTTCCACTATGTTAACATTGTAACAAATTCCATATATTTTCCACAGATTTGAAACACAGATTCATTTCCAGTCCCTAAATGATCATTGCCCTTTATTTAGCAATTTCAGTCCATTGAGCATAAATGTCTCACTTAGATGGGATGAACTTGTATGTATTTGACTGTCTTTGATCTATGAATATAAGATCTAAGGTTTATAAGTTAAAGAAGCAAAATGAGGTCTGTTCCTTGGAAGGAGGCTGACTTGGTGAATTATTTGGGGAATAATAGAAAGGAAGCAAATTTTTCTCTGAATGCAAATTTTTTGCACATTTTGCTCTGAAAATTTTCAGAAATTGTTCTGCCCTTTTTCTCCACTCCTCAATATTTCCCCGTTTGCTGTTTCTGAGAGCGTGATGATAAATAAATTTTAAGCGTGAACGCAGTTGATGTCTATAATTTACAAAAGGGTAAAAAAGAATACTTCGAGATGTGTCCTTATTAGACTGACTTTGAACAGCCCTAGGCACTCAGTAGCTACTGATGAAACTGTCAGGCTTTTTGGAAATATAGGTTCTTTCTATAGGTGCCAGTACAGAAAATGCAAAAAGAAATCTCTGAATCTTTAACACACTAACTTTTTATTTGCCAGCTCTATTTTAGTTTGCCTTCTTTCATTTGATTGCTTTTTCTCTTAATCTCTGTAAAGCTTTTCTGACATAAAATGGCATTCTTCAGCTTATTTCTACATCAAGTAATTTTTTTAACTTTTCCATTTTGGAGTATAATTTCAGATAAGTACTCATTATCAAAGTCAAATCATCTTGTGTACCAGCTCCTGGTATTTGGTACAGAGCCAATTAATAATAAAAAGGATTAAATTGAAGATAGAATTTTGAAGGTTTCCATGAGAAATCTTCCTATTTAATTTGGGTTTCTTCTTCTATGTAATTTAGCTCATCTAGATACAATGAGTCAAACAACCACTTTTTTCTTTCCAAGGTAAAGGTTAATTTGTTACAATAAGTTGTGTTTATTGCGCGCTTGGATGACAATTTAACGGATCAACCCGTAGTCCTGCAAAAAAAATCTTCATGTAGTACGCAAACAAATCCTCAGATTAATAACTGATTTTTTTTTGCACAAATACTGTGAACTTCAAATAGTGATGTGTTGTACAACAGAGTAAACAATAAGTCACAAAATGCTTTACCCTCATAAGCAAGTGTTAGGAAAACTCCATACAACATACTGGAGTCTAGCGCACTTAAAAAACCTCCAGTTTTTCTAAAGGGACGCAACACTGATTGAATATTTGGGAGGTAGGGGATGGGAAATGGCAAGTTCAACCCTTGGTAACATACACTTGGTAACTTTGAAGTGGATGCATGACCTTCCCCCTCTGAAGTTAATATTTTCAGTTTAGACATGAAGCATTCAATATTTACTGAGCCTAGAAATGTCTGAGAAACTTAAGAGACATTTAGGAAACTGTTCAGGAATAACACACAAACTAGGTGCAGACACTTTCACCTAAGAGGTGGGAGTCATATGTTTGAAAGCTGGGTGCAGTGTTAGGCAGAAGAAAATTGGGCATGTCACATCACTTGTACCTGAGAAAGGAAATATTGTTATCCTTATGAACTTTCAGATAGAAAAGTGAAGTGCCTTAGACATCCACTGATGAATAAAATAAAAATTGTCTGTGTCTGGACTCTTCGATACCTGTGTCCAATAGCACAATCTTGCATTGAGTAGCCAGAGCTGCTGCAGTGCCACAAGGAAATATATCTGAATGTGATCCAGGATGTCTAGAAAAGCAAATGGAAGTCTCCTAGAGCCAAGCAACAGAGGCATACTGAGAAGCAAGACATGCCTTACAAATCCAGCTGCTCTGCAGGGCTCAGGTACTTTATGCAGGCTATCGAAAGATGCTCCCCTACATATGGGATTCAATATAAAAATCCTTGGAAAATATGTCCAGCCTACACCTTTCTGCTGTTAAAGGGCACAGGTATAAATGTGTAGAGGAGGAGAAGAGATAAAGAAAAGGTTAACTTTATGTTGCAGCTGTTGAGTCAAGATCCCACTGGCTGAATGGGATAGAGAGAAGGAAGGGACAAAATTCTCCTATCTACTGTTTAAAAAAGTGGTAGGAGTTGACGATGTGAATTAGAAGCCCTATTCAAAGAGTAGCTTCTTTGCTTCCCAAGAAGTAGTTAACAGACCAAAAAAAAGAAATGGTTCTTGAGAAAGGAAAAAATACTGTCCACCAGACTGCTTTGGGCAGACATCTGTCCCTATATCTTAGACTACAAATCGCAAGTTTACCTCTGTCTTCATCAAACACTGTAATACTTAAAATGGAAAAAATTGCATGGTTGTTAATTACCTAATTTAGACATTTAAGGATTATTAAACAAATTATTCCTGAAAATGTTGGGAGTAGTAGTTATAAGCTTTTCAGATATGTTTATATAGAATTATCTAGGCCTTAGATGTTTTCTAACTAGTATTAATGCAATATCCCTTTTCAGTTTTGTCCTCCAAAATGTACCCTAAATGCGGACACCCCACATCTTTGTATAAACACAGAAAACATGGCACTTAGTACAATAAACAGCCTGAGGAAAACCACTATTTTGCCCCAGTTTGAGCCTGGAAAAATCATCAAATGTAACAGCTGCATAGTGTGCAGAATAAAGACCATACAGTACACATGGATACAGATCACTTCCAGATAACTTTTTATGATATGCCTCTAAACAGTGTTTGTGGCTGAATTTGTAATTAGTGTACGAACAGATGGAGTTAGATGAAATAACGAAGTGCCCATAAAATGATTCGTGCCTCCTAGTGCTTGCACACTGGAATATGATTTGCTCACCAGAGCTTTGACTCTGTGGAGAATGCCCCCCAGGAACACAGGAAAGAAAAATGTTGCATAGCCCTAGTCTCTATTAAAAGCCATGCTCAAGGAAGCAACTGCTTCATCAATCAGCTTTAAATGACAAAGTGTTTGATAATCATAATGGCAAGCACTCAGAAGCAAACCAAATATAAATGTTTCCCAGGAAGGCTCAAAAAGGTTTGACAGCTGTGAATGTTCTCACAACAGGAATTAAAATATCCATGCCTTTGGTTCAGTTTCTCAGCAATAATCACAAATACCTTTGATGTCTTTGAATAATATTTCAAAGAAAAGAAGTTCAGGTCCATTGTGCCAGATATTCACAGCTGTGTTGTCACTTAAATCAGTGACAGCAACACCACGTGCCTATCATCCAGTTTCAAGGTGAAAGCACAGTACTGACTCAGACGGCCTGAGCTCTCTTCTTGGCTACAGTATAGAGGGACCCATTTGTTGTTGGCACTCCACACTTCAGTCTTCCCAACTGTATTACATTACACTTTGCACAACATCCATGGGACTTAACACCTAGTTCATAAACACCTGAAATACATACTATGTTCTGCTGGAATATGAAGTAAGATTATTATCAGCATTAGTTCTCAGTAGCACTTAGATTATCGGAAGAAACTGCTACATCACTTACAAACAGAACTGTCCTGAATGATGGCTGGGCAACACAATGCTTTCTCACTCTAGAAACCACTAAGGTTAATATTTTCTAAGTTGTTTAACTCCCTAATTTGCAAAAGATGAAGAGACATTATAGGCCTTCTCTAGAGTAGTACCGTAGGGTTTGACCATTGGCTTTGAGTCAGGCCTCAGTTCGCTTACATACAGAGTTCAATCCTGTATTCTGTGGTAAAAGAATTTAGCCTAAAAGCATACCAAAGTACGTATATTTAAGATTATCATAAAAAAAAAGAAAAGAACAAATGTGTGTGATAATTGAATTTTTTACCTTAAGAGAGAACGTGAGTCATTTCATGAGAATTATGCTTAAAGGATCGTCAGATGCATGATCAATTGTAGAAGCTTTTTCCATCACTTCTAACAAAAGATTCATTTTTTTTACCTTAGCAGATTTGAGTAAATGACGTTTCTTTTCATTTAAAAACATACAGAAAGAAATCTCAGCAGCTTCTGGTCTAGATCCTTTCCTTACAGGGAGTGGAGACCCTGGGAAAAGAGCTGCAGTAAGTGAAACAGTTAAATCTGCTACTCAGTTTTTGTCTCAGAAATGTTGTTTGGGTTTTTTATTTTTTAAATAAGAATCACTCCAGGCCAGGTCCTAATGCCATTCAAAGCATGACAAATACAGGATGGACTTTAACACAATTTGAAACTTCTGCCTATTTACTGTGTTCTGTCTCGTATTCCAGGCTGTCAAGAGGGTTGGAAAGGTGTAAAGATGGCACAGTATGGCTGAATAGTTGAAAAGAGAGGGCAATTTCTACACATGCACACACAAAACTGAGAGAGGAAGAGGAAGGCAGAGAGGCAGGAGCAGAGGGATGGAGAGAGGGAGAATCAAACTGTGCCCTTTTTCTCAGGCTTGAAACAGATACATAAAATAATGGAAGTTTCCTAGCAGAAAGTAAGAGCAGTTAGCAAAAGAAAAAGAAAAAATGTTTTTCTAAGAAAAATGTCATAACAGATGGCAAACTGTGTGTGCTATAGTTTGTTCAAAAGTAATAAAAAAGTAAGTATGAGTAAATAGACAGCATAAAACAAGAAAAGAAACAACTATTATCAGAAAAAGATAATTATGATACTTAAGGTACAGAAACATATATAAAGATGAGAAGGTTCAAGTTTATTGAGAATAAACCCAATTCAAACGGAGTCCTCTGCAGCAATTATAGAGGAGCTAGCTTCTCAGTAAGGAAACTACAATATAATGTAAGTATTTTACACACATTGGTATTATGCAAATTAATTGCTGAACAATTCTTTTTTTTGTTTTGTTTTTCCACACCTCAGGAAGAGGTGCTTAAAATGCATTACAGTAATTAGGATGGCAAAGATTTTTTTTTCTAATACACATTAAACAGTACAGATTAAAGGTCTATTTAAAACCACTGTCCATTATTACTTTAATAAATAATAAATCAACAATTTACTGATGACTGCAGCATGCACAAAGCTAACGCACACTTCATGGACCAACCGATGCATGATTCTATGTGCTTGAATTTTGAGAGATATACTTACATGCCAAAAAATACACTCTCTGCTCCTGAAAAGAAGCAAATGTAAAAGTTATGTAAAAACTTAGAAGGATTCAGAAAAAAGATTGGACCACAGAGAGATCACCAGAACACTTAGGAGAAAATAAGTTCAAATCTCACTTTTCACCATCTTACCAAAAGGGATGAGAAACACTGTCTCCCTGTGAGCAGACTGTTTCACAGTTTTGTACTTGGGATTTATTACAACTTCCTCCTCCATGGTTCATGACAATGGTCCCTGAGAGCAAAAGTACAAAGCCTTGGCTGTATTAATCTGCTATGGCAACAAAGGTTACCTTTGCATCCCTCAGCGGGGATCAAGGCCAGGTGGGTCAGGCAGTCCCAGCCCTGCTCTAATCTTGTACAGCTGTCTCAGATGGACTTTTGAAGACAAGCAGATACTGTATAGAGATAAAGAGAGAAGTCTACAGCACCTCTGGACTGACCCAAGAGATTGATTTATAGAGAGCACAGCTTGCAGAATCTAAGAGAATATTTGTAGGCACCTTTCCCACTAATCCTCTGCTGAAATTGTATTCTAAAGAGTGATTTAACCTTTTATGTTTGCTTGAGATACACCATGATCTTCACGGGACAGTGAAAGATGGAAATTTTAGCTTTAGTCTATTCAGGTACCACAGTATTTTGTGCATTTGTTTCATTTTTTCTGACTATTATCACTCAAGATACAATTTTTAAAGAAGTAATATGTAAAAGAGGAAAGGGTCATAAAGAGTAAATTAAAGATATTTATTGTATTCTCAGATGGTACGATGAAAGTACCTACGCTTATAGAGGACATAAAAAAGAAATATTAAGAGCTCCCTCTTAAGAAATACTTTTATTGCTAGTAATTTTTCCATAGATGGGACTAGAATGGCACAACCAGGTTTTAATCTGAATCGCTTTACACATTTTTTAACAGTGTGTCATAATATAAGCATTAAGAAAGTGGAAAGTTTTTCTTCTTGATTGAAACCTATGGGCCTTCACCTCCCCCAAGCCTATATTTAAAAATCTGACACATTAGTTATGAATATGTTCAAATTAATCTCTTCTTTAAAAAAAAAAATATAAAAAAGAAAGAGCCACCTGCTGCTGATGACACATCAGAAAACAGGAAAAATAAAACATTTAAAGAACGACATGGTAATGTCACAGATCAAATGACAGACACATGCACACAGAACAGAGCTAAAAGACAGCAGTCCCTGTGGTATCTGATTTAACCTTATCAGCTCTAACTATTTCTCACTCAAGTACAATCTCTATATAGATGTGTTTGGCCAAAATGCAGGAGTTTTCAACAAAGTTGGGAAAGGGAAATAGATTGTGCCTAGACTAGCAGATGCTTACTCAGGAGCCAGTTACTGCTACTGTTAGGAAGCAAACAGGGTCATCTCTATGATTGTCCACTTCCAACCTACAGTTCCACTCTTTCCTCTACTAAAACACCTCGGGCTTGAGACAGCGTCCTACTAAAAACTTATTTTTTTGGTAGCAAACCATTTTGATTTTGATGAGCAGATATTGTGTATTATTGAGGAAGTTCTCCGTTAATTCCTAGCTCTGACAATTGCCAGGATCAAGACAACAGCTAGAGTTTGAAATGAGGTTTTTCGTCAGAGGCTCATAACCTACAGTCACAGCCCATTTCTTGATATCTGATGAGAATCAGAGTTCTGATTTTCAGCACAATTACCTGTATCTTAGTTATAGGGTTATTTGGCATTCACAGGGGTATTTAGTTAAACAATTTCTCACAGATATCATTAAAATTCACATTACTATGCAGAAAGCATAATTTGATTGACACTGCCAAAATTTGTGTTTTACTGGAGTAGTAACTCTGTTCTGTGCTGCACTTATATCAAAAGTCACCTTTAATGGCTCATAAATTACAAATGGTGAAAAAAATCATGAAGTCAGAACAGGAAACACAGTAAAAAAGAGCACTACATTGGCAAAGAGCAGTAGATAACAGCATCTGAACTACATCTCCAGACAGGAGGCTTCGGGGATCAAAAAAAGCATGGTACCGGTATTTGTTCCTGTATTTTAAAGATTTGTTTATCATACACTGAATATTCAATTTTCTTAAATTCTTGACATCTCAAAGCAATATCAAAAATCATCTAACATTTTTAAAAATAAACAAAAATTTCAGAAGTATAATAACACAAACAAGAGCTAGGGTTTTCTTTTTTTTTTTTTTAAACCGCTACAACATTTCTTGATGATACAGTGACCCAAAGTGTTGCAGGACAAACTTCAGGTTTCTTGGATGACTGACCACAGAAAGCAGAACAGTGTATATGATCTGTGTTTAAACCCGGGTTTAGTTGCTCTGTGGTTTGATCAGCATGGTATAGGGCAGTACCTATCATTTATGGCACCCGGATGCTATAGGAGGGATAATACCAGAGTTCTTTGGAGTTAACCTCATAAGGGAAAGAAAAAAAGTACTGTTTTTTTTATTTACAGTAATATTCCACATATTCTGTAGGAAGGCAGGGAAATGGTGTAGTCTATGCAATGCACAGCACTATAACATTTTCTTGCAGCACAATTTGTTTTTGAGAGCAGGCTATCCTATTTTAATTTACTCTAAAAAGCTGTTAGAAACAAGGGAAAACAGCAACCTTTATAATTCTACACTAAGCACTGCAACTGCAAGAGCACATCAAAAATACTGCACAAGTAGCTGGCTTATTTGGACTCATCTTTGTAACGTTCAGAGAGATTTGGAGATATTAATTAGAGATATGGTAAGATACTTATGGGATAAAGCAGTATTTGAAGTAGTGTGTTGCACTGAAAATATGGCATATACTAATGACTGTACTAAGATTTTAAAAATACAGTTTCCAAAGGGAGATTTAGTTTGCTTAAATGAGCAACTCAATAAAACCAAATCATTATATGTCAGGTTTTTCTTGTCAATCTTAACAGGTCACTTCTTACATTAAGGAATCACCTCCAGTTCAATTTAACAAGTCAATTTTCAATGTCCAATTAGGATCCCTCCTCTGTCCTGACTTTCTGCAGTCATTTCATTTGTTGTATAAGACAGTTCTTGCCTTTGAGGCAACAGGTATTTGGATTCTTTTGAAGTAAAGATGGGCAGAAATAATACCACGAGAATAAACTTCCTAATGTTATGTCCTGTGACTGAAGCTTTCAAGTCTTACAGAATTATTTGATTTATACAAACCAGCCAAACTCTCTGTAAAACCCATGAAAGAAGTAAGTCAAGAGTTAATTTTGTTCAGATACCTGGAGATGGCTAAACAAGACTTTTGTATTTATTCTGATAAACCTGTATGTGATAGTAGCCCTTGCAATACGCTTGCAATACCCTTCTGGGAAACATCTGTGTCCTGGTTTGTGGTAAAACAAACCCATTTTCTGTTTTACAGTTTTACATTTTTAGCTGGACCTCTTCTAACTTCTGAAATTAACAGCACATTGTTCAGAGAACTGTTTTGTCTCACAGTGATAAGACCCGATTATACCAAAGAACAGTATGCATACAGGCCCTTGCTTATCCTTATTGCTAGAACAACCAAGGCCAGGTAATTTTGTTATTTGTCCCGCTGGAGGGTTGGAAGCGGAAAAGCATTGAAAGGTCCCACCTGCNTGATCTGTTTTAAGCAGGATGCTTTCATTATTTCCTCTTAATCCATGGGATTCAAAACAGATTTTTTTTGTGTCCTATAGATATTATGCAGTACTATAACATACAACACATGCACTATTTTTGGTATTCTTCAACTTCAAAACCTAAAAAACAACAGATTTGATAGAATAACACAAAAGAAAGCTGTTTTTCTAATAGCATTTGCTGTAATTTAGTAAAAACAGCACAGATGAAGAACAAAATAATCACCAGAAGAAAAAGTGAGGTTTTTTTTTAAAAAAAAAAAAGATAATAGAGCTAATTGTTTTTTTTAAAAGAATTTAATTCAGGGCTATTTTCCTACTAATATTATCCTTTGGTAATTTATGATAGTTTCAGTAAATACAATATGGTCTCTCTCCCTTTTCAAGTAAGAAACCAAGAAAAAGAAATCCCAAAACACTTTATTGACAATAGGCTGATCTGTTTTGTGTGGTCCTGACATTGTTTACTATAAATTATTTAATTTCATCAGGAAATTTATCTAAAAATTAAAAGTGAGTGCAAATTAAAAAAGTAATTGTATATAAAGCTAACAGCAATAGGTTCATTCTTCAGTTAACTAGTAACAAGGTATAAAATACACTGCAATATTATTACTATTACTAGGGGCATGGCTTTAAAAAACATTACGGTGTATGCAGATTTAATGAAATGAGAAGAACTGTTTCTGGCATTGCTCTAGTTCCCATGAAGGGACAAAAGGGAGAGCTTCCTTCGCTGCCATGGTAATAGCCAACTTCGTATTAAACATGCACTTACCGAGCAACATACTCCATTTAGAAGAATACTAAGTCCTGGACACAGTCAAATATATATCTATAGAACCAAGGCAAGGTGGATTTTCACCTAAACTTTACAAGTAATTTTTAGATCAGAGGGCATTCAGTTTACAGATTGCCACGGTTTAGCCTCGGCAGCAACAAAAGCGTCACGTGGCAGTCCCTTGGCTCCGCCCCTCCAGCGGCGGGGACAGGATGAGAAAGAAAAGGCAGACTCGTGGGTTGAGATAAAAACTGTTTACCAGAGCAACAGGTATTGCAGGGAAACAGTAACACAGATGGAAAAGACAAACACGAGTACAATACCGACCGCGCCGCGCCACCTTGCCCCGACCCGACCGCCACCGACGCGGCTGAGATGCGCCCCGGCGCCGCCCGCCCATATATACACCTACGCTGTGACGTCACCACGCCCACTCGCGGCTGTGGACCCTGCCCTCCGCGGCTAGCTCCCTGCTGCCCCTGGGCCTGGAACACATTGGGTGGCATAGTTGTGGCGGATAGAGACAGGTGGGTGGAGTAGTTGTGCCGGATAGAGACAGGGGAGAATCAACCCCCTGCCTGCTGGAAACCAGGACACAGATTTACTACGGGGAAGAACTAAAGAGACACAGCTGTTACCAGTTAATCTTAGCAAACGACAGATTCTTACAGTGAAACTGCTGACAGTTGGTCAGATTGATAGATGAAGAAACATATTACAAATACACATATATGTATTTCTTATGTAAATATCACGTATGTGCAATGAATCTGGAAAATGAATTTTGATTAATGATAACTGCTTTCTGTACAGTCACATGTATGTGTACATGCTTTTACATATAAAAAAATGCAAATTTGTTTTTTAAAATTTTGTATGGTTTTACAACACTAGCTAAACTAAATCTTACCCCATAAAACATGAACAAACACATAATTTCCCCATTGATTCTAGGAATGTCTCAGGTGTGTAAGTTCTATGAAACATAGCAAAGGTATCCTACAAAACACTTCAAACTGATCCTCATGAATATCAGATCTAAATCTGTGCAATGTTGTAATCATATCACTCTAAGTCCCAGCAGCGTATCCATATTGCATTTGTGCTTTGCACCCTCCTCCCCAGCTTAAGAATTGCTGCACTAGAGATCGGAAAACATGGTTTGAGGAAAATTAATGATGTATTCTTTGGTTAGAAAGAAACTTATACTGCTATCTGATCTTTACATTACTCTCCAGAAATACCACTGGGGTCAACAGGACACATTGTAAAGAAATCCACTCCTAACCAGTCAGCCTATCTTTCTGATGAACTTCTCCAGACTTTACCCTCATTTTTGATGAACGGTAATCCACCTATTTCAGATATTGAAACTTGTGTTTCTGTTTGGAATATGGAAAACTCAGCCACCACAAAGTGTGTTCATGACAGCATACTTTCCTAGCTCAGTGTGCAAGTAGCAATGGTCACACACAGTAGATCGGCATGTTAAAATAGGGCATAGGTAAAAGCTTTGTTACTAGCAGATACTGTAACACTGAAGCAGTTGCAGAGGCAAAGAATGTCCATCCTGGAGATGGACATTTTCAAGACTTGGAAGGATGAAACCACAGCTGAGCTGATCTACTTTTGGAAAGCATACAAGGAGATTGGACCAGATGACCTGCACAGGACCCTTCCACCTCCTGTGGTTCTCTGAAAACTGTGTGATGACAGTAATGACCTATTCAGACAGACTAAAACCACAGGAATGAACTCGGCAGAATATAGACTTCTTCCAGTGGACTTTATTCCTTTAGCGATTGAATTTACTATTAATGAATTTACAACTCCTGCAATACTGGCATTTGCAATGAATTCACAGTACAGTAAGAAAACTAACAAGACTACACTCCGGAAAGAAGCTCTAATCTGTAACATGAGGAATAAGAGAATAAATCCCATTTTCATCACAGATATTTTACCTATTTTATACACACCTTAGATAATGTCTCCAGACTTTCCATCTGGAGATGGCTTATAATTGCCTTCTTCCATTGTCAGGTATCTTAAATCTAATCCCAGCCTCTGGTAAATGAGAATGCAGCTGATTTACCGTGGATAACACACTTTCAAATTTACATTTAGCAGAGCCACTTATAACAACATCTTTATCCTATTTGGTGTGGTCTATATGAACTCAGCCAACTTGTATACTAGTCACAATGGCAACTGGTTGGAGAATTCTCTTGTACCAGCATTAAATTGGCACAGAAATATATGCAGAAGGGCTGATCTCATAAAAATCAGTTAATCATACTTCAATACATAAAGCAAATGCTCAAACTATAACCACAAGCTGGAGATGGAAGAGGAGAATGATTATTTACCCAGTGTAAATGCTGAAATATTTTTTTTAAATCATACTTTATGGAATCTATTGAGCAACTTGCAGAAGAAAAAATATTTTGAGACAGATTATAACTGGCAGACTGTGAACAGCTCTAACAGTAATGACCATTTAGGTCAGTTCTGGTATTAGCATACTAGAAAATAGTTACTTCTTCCCCAGAGGAAGTCTATAAAAGTGTTAATGAGAAATAAAATGATTTTGTTTATTCTTGTATAGTAACCTAATGCTAGGCATTACAATAGTGTTAAAAGATTAACCCAAAACAAGAAATTATGTATACTGTATCTTTTTAGTTGCTCCTGGATTTTACAGTTCTAGATCTTGAAATACATGTGTTTTGATAATTTCAACCTACATAAACAAAGCCTCTTTTCTGTCATGAGAATATGTAGAATATGTAGAAAATTACTAGGTTTCCATTTACATCATTACTTCCTGCCACATAATCAAGATTGCTATCCTAAACTGCAAATAGCCATCTAGGGAATCCATTACACTTCATTAGACCATCAGAAAAGGATGTCTTTTTCCTCTTTGAACTTCATTTTTTTTTTTAAATTATTTGTGACTCATAGTATTTTCTCTTTGCTATGGAAAAGGTTTAATTTTCTTTTCAAAATTCATGCTGTTCCTCATTATTGGCATGGTTTTATTTACTTTTCACACTATGTTGCCTGTCTGTCATGGTTCTGACCAATCAGAAAAGACTGAGATGATATCCCCTCCTCCCACCTTTAAGAAAAAGAGAGGAGAGGAAGAGATTGAAGAGATTAGGGAGTTTAGAAAAAAATAAACCACTTTAATAAAAAACAAATAATAAAAAAATAATAAATAATAAAAACAAAAATTGAAAAAAAGTAAAAAAATAAGTATACAGTATATACAAAACCTTATCAAGCTCCCAGGATGATGACTACATCACCAACAGGCATCAGGAAAAGTCTCAGACTGGATTCAGTGATCAACAGGAGCTGGATTCCAGATCTGGAGTCAGGAATGCTTGGATCGGGATCAAAGGCAGACAAACAGGCAGGGTCCTCCCTGGATGTCGACCGTCAAAGGAAGAGAGTTGACCCTTTGATCCCTCAGTATTTATACTGAGCATGATGCAGATGGGATGGAATACCCCAGTTGGTCAGTTTTGGGTCACCTGTCCTGTCTGTTCCTCCTTGCAGGTGGGACCTTTCAATGCTTTTCCGCTTCTGACCCTCCAACGGGACAAATAACAAAATTACCTGGCCTTGGTTGTTCTAGCAATAAGGATAAGCAAGGGCCTCTCTGCATACCATTCCTTGGTATAATCAGGACTTATCACTGCAATAGTGAACAGCTTTCTGAACAATGTGCTGTTAATTTCAGAGTTTAATTAGTTAGTTAGAAGAGGTCCAGCTAAAAAAGTAAAATTGTAAAACAGAAAATGGGTTTGTTTTACCTCAAACCAGGAGACTGTCAAAGGTGTAGCATTAAAAACTTACATTTTAAGATGATATTACAACTCAGGTGAAGAAGATTAAAGTTTGGCTTTTGCAATTTTCAATTGCTTGTCAATGCTTGTGAATAGCAATTTGCCCCACTATCAACAGCAATCACACTTATTACTTAACTTTTCTTTTTTTTTTTGCACATGAAGAAATTCTGCTGAAACTGCATTGATTTTCAGTCCACAACACTTCACCAAGAAACACCATCATTGATTACATTTTCCTTTATCTACCATCCAGTCTAACCCCCTTGGGTTTTCTTGGGTAAGGGGACTTTGAAAAAGAACAGTTGTCCTAGCCAGCTAGAGCCAAGAAAGTGCCTTAAACCCATGCACATTAAATGACACAATTCTCAATTCTGTGTGATCTCTCCAGCAAATAATACAAATAACATTTTTCTGCTATGCCACAGTCTGTGCTTTTTTCCATGCACATAGGCTTCCTGCTACTTCAAACAGTATCAGGAGACAGGTAATGCAGATCGCAAGAGACAAGATATTTGCTGCAAGACCCAAAGTAGCTGAGCAAACCTCCAGTACTCTAAGTTTCCTACAAAATGTAAGAGGAAGGACTCAAAGTAGATAAACCTTGAATGGGCTTTTTTTGTTTGTTTGTTTCTGTTTTGTTTTGTTTAATTCTGCAATAATTTAACTTAAATTATTTAAAAAACCTGGAAGTTGAAAAAAACTTTTTTTTTCCTTAATGAGATACTTTACTCAAGTGTGGCAAGGAAGGATATATTGCACAACATGTACATCAGATCACTTACCACAAGTAGTGCAAGAGTCAGGGAGCTGAAAGAAACAGCACTGGAATACTATATTGATAAAGAAGGAGACTTAAGAGAAAATAGCTATAAGTATACATCTCTGTGAACTGAAAACTTTAAAAAATATGTTATTTGGGTCGTAAAAACATTAAGAACATAGCCTGGTTGCACTTTGACATACATTTCTGTCTCATTTCTCCTGTATTTTGATATAGGAAACTATGTATTTAATCTGAGTTGTACCCTCAGTATCATTCTTTGATAATATTAATGACAATAAATGTTCTTTTTAAATTAATGGGCCACCTTCCATGGAAAAACACTCATGCAAAGAGTAGGCACTGCAGAGATGGAGCCAAATGTAACGGATATCTATTTTATTGCATTTTTCATATAATACAAGAAATTGTGTCTGAAAAGCACTAATATACATGTTGCTATTATTGCTGGAAATCTGGATCCCTGCCTCTGTAGTTGTCAAAAGTGCTATTGCAGGCAGAAAGAAATTAAACTTTGGAGGGCTACAAGGATAATTAATCTAGGCATGGCATTAAAACATGCTGCTTCCCTGGTCATATCCTCAAATAATCTAATGGAACATTTATTACAATTAAAATTTTGACCTGGGATAGCACTTTAGCACCTTACCCCAAGCCCCATTTTGTGAGGAATGCTGCTAGACCACAGAGGTCTGTCCCTGTTTGCTTATAATCTAAATATAAAACAACACTGATACAGATAGTTGAGGGACTGTCATATCATTAAGACAACATTAGCCAGAATAGCAGCAAACAGAATAACATTTATAGAATAATTATTATTCAGTATTAGCTTGGCATCTTGGACTGGTGCTCAGGGCTTCCAGCCATTTCTTTCAAATGGACCTCTCTGCTATTACTGCAATTCAGCAGTGTTTATGATGTTCATTTTGCCCTTAAACCCAAATTGAACATTAGCATTTTGTAACCTTATCCACTCGTGTGTTCCAGTATGAAGTAAAGCCAAAGTAGGTTCAAGGGATGAGAAAATCCAGCTCATAAAATGTTAATTATTGCTCCTATAAAAACGTTGATTAACTCATCTAAAATGCCAACAGAAGTGTGAGTGTCATCTTCATTTTAAACTTGAGGTACTCGTGGTCTGATGTATCCTGCACAAGAAAAGGCATATTTACCAAACAGAAAGAAAACCATGATTTTACAAGTTATAAAAATTAACAACATATTTTTTGACTCAGGACCATGTATGTAAAAAAAAATAATCCAAATTTCAGTATACCGAGACAGCAGGCTTCATCTAAGTTCTCCTGAACAGGCCACTGAACAATCACTGCAGTAACTGCCCAAACCACAGAAATAATTCTTCAAGGTTGAAGCTCATAATTTCAGAATAGACCCTTCAGCAACCATTGAACAACTAACCAGGTGTACCGGCTCCCCCTTTTTAGTCCAATATTGCTCAGTTTGACACATTTTCCTTGGATTTCACTTTTCCTGTTGGTATTTGCCATAATGAGAACTGTGGAATGACCGACAAGATACCAAAGTGCTCCAGCAATTAAGCACTCCAACTCCCTTAGCCCATGAACCAGAGCTGTAAGACACCAACATTGTAGACCAAGAACCAACAACAACGCTGGGCAGACAATACAGCTGAGAGGGAACAGTCTAGGAGGTTCCTGGAGTGTGCCAGGGATAACGTCCTGACACAGCTGGTGAGGGAGCCGACCAGGGAGGGAGTGCTGCTGAATCTGCTATTTGTGAATAGAGAAGAACTTGCGGTGGATGTGACAGATGGAGGCTGTCTTGGGGACAGTGACTATGAAATAATAGAGCTCTCAATTCTCAGGAAAGCAAGGAAGGGAGACAGCAGTGTGGCCAGGTGGCCAAGAAGGCCAACAGCATCTTGGCCTGCATCAGGAACAGTGTGGTGTGTAAAACTTGGGAGGTGATTGTCCCCCTCTACTTGGCACTGGTGAGGCCCCACCTGCAGTACTGTGTCCAGTTTTGAGCTCCTCACTACAGGAAAGACATTATGGTGCTGGAGCGAGTCCAGAGAAGGGCAACAAAGCTGGTGAGGGATTTGGAGAACAAGTCTTATGAGGATAGGCTGAGGAATCTGAGAATGTTCAGTCTAGAAAAAAGGACACTGAGGGGAGACCTTATTGCCATCTACAATGACCTAAAAGGAGGTTGTAGAGAGGCAGGGGCTGGTCTCTTTTCCCAAGTCACAGGTGATAGGACAAGAGGAAATAAGTTCAAGTTGCATCAGATTCAGATTGGATATCAGGAAAATTTTTTACACAGAAAAGCTTATTAAGCACTGGAATGGGCTGCCCAGGAGGTGGTTGAGGCAAAATAAACCAGATTTGCAGTATATTCCAGTGAAGCATATACACACATAGTTACTGTAAGGTGAGAGGGAATAAGCTTCATTCATTATTCCAAGCTGACAACAGGGTAACAGTGGGAAAGATCTGGCTCATATCACTTAAAGAAAAAAAAGCTTATGATAATCAGTTGTACTAATAACATCCCTATGTAATGCTTTAACTTGAATAAATACTATTGTTTCAAGTAGACCTCCTGAAAGGAAATTCTAAACCATGAAGTAATTTCAAAAATTATTCTTTCTTATTCAAAGGAGACAAAAGACCATCTTTAGAAAGCAGTGTAAACTGTAATTAATATCTGGCTCTTTAATAGGTTTTGGTTTTTTTTCATTCTAATTCATTTTTTTGAGAAGACACTGATTTGAAAAAATGAAAAGCATTCTCTCACAGCATGCAGAAATAACCTTCATCCTCTTCACGGCAGTACCAGTCAGAGCTGCTGACACCCTGAACACATCACAGAGTATCAAGACAAATTGCTAGAAGATGTGTTGTAGAGAAAACATAATTATTGCTACTTTGTCATGGCTTGTCCACTGAGCACATGGAAGGGGTTCTATATCACACCTTCCTGTTCAAAACCAAAACTGTTTACTGATTTAACTGGCGATGATGTGGTTGCCTCAGATTTCCTACTGAGTGGGCAGACACATCACTGTTAAAACGTTAGCCTTCTTAGCACAGGGAATAGAGTTCTAATAGCCATCATAACTTCTTCTTGCCAAAGAAGAATTAGCTACTTGCTTGTGCCAGACCAAAGACAAATAGGAAATCTCACTTTTTATCTGTCAGTCTGATATATTTCATGTGGACTAAATAATGTTTAAAAAAAATGGTTCTTGGTGTTTGCCTTTGTTTTCCAGGTCACACATTTCATCTTGATATATTTCCCTGAATTTGGTTTTGAATGAAATGAAAAGTATATATTCTAATTCATAAGTGTTTGTCTGCACAGATTAACAATTACTCAGATCATGTTCTTCCTTCACTGATGAGATACAGTGCAGCTTGCAACATATATATCTTAGTAATTTACCTTCCATCTACAGCCTTTGACAATACTGACAATACTGGAAAGATAAGCCTCATATTTAGTTATACACACATAGTTATACATGTCTAGAGCACTGCAAGTGCACACTGTGCTAAGAATGTGGTCTCAAGAGAAAAAGTTCCTTTTCCAAAGGAGTTTAAAGTCTGATGTGATGAAGAAAAAACAAACAGGTCAGTACATTGACTGGACAGTGGCTTTTTTTGTACAGGAAAGTCTCATGGAATAGGGAAAACTTCATCACTTTCTTCAAAATTAGGTTGGAATCAAGTATTCCATAATATATACTACTACTTGCTCAAGAAAAAAATAGACTTTATACTGAGTGAAGAAAGAGAAGAACAGGTATAATTGGAGAGCAAGGAGAGCAGAGTGTATAGGTAGAGACAGAGACAGTGGACAGTCTGACTGATCGAGAAGCAGCAGCTTAGACTAGACAGTAAAGGATAAGAACAGCAGAAAGGGGCAAGAGGAGGGAAAGCAGAAGAAAAGAAAGACTAACAGCTAGTCTTTAACTAAATGGATGGACAGAAAGAAAATGGAATGTAGTGGGGAAGAAAGGGGTGGCCAAAAAGGAAACCCAAACAGGATACCAGTTTGAGGCTTTGGTTAAGAAGATGAATTTTAAAGGCCTTTTTCTCGTACAAAAAAAATATCCAACTTAATATTGGCAATTTCTTCCCATGTAAATGATCTCTTTTGAGACAATAATCATTGTTAGTTAGGCATTACAAAATATAATTGTTGAAACATAAAACTTTCATCCCATTATAGTTATGTGTGTCATGGCATGATTTTAAATGGGAAACAAACACTAAAGTGCCGACTAGTTGTGAATTATAATGCCAATTAGACAAAGCAGATAGCTAAATTTCACTTCTATAAATGTGACTGCAGGACCAAATGAATTCTCTGCTAGTGATGGTTGGTACTAAAGACAAAATTCAGAGAAATACTAGGCTGACGCAGCTACTACTTACTGTACGCTTTATTGCACAAAGGGAAAATATTTGCAGATTCTTCAAACCACGAACAACAGTAAAAGGGATGAGCAAATCTGGGACAAATTAGCCAACTACATCATTAGGATGAATCAACTTGACTCCTATCTGCTTCCATTACATAGATTGAAATAAAAAGCACAACAGCCATCCATTTTTCTCCACTTCCAAATAAGTCCAGAGTGCCCTATACTGAGTCAGACAAAAAAAAAATGCACATCTTTTTATAAATAGATACTAGTGTGCATTTAGCCTTTGTGGGCCATATGAAATGCATTCACAGCAGTAGTCATTCAAGTGTTTTAATTACTGTAATGTCTTCTGTAACAGTAGTGACATAGTAGTATTTTGAACTTATCCTACTGATACAGCCTCAGGAAAAGCCCCGATTATCTGGGCTTTGCAGCTTATGTCAAAAGTCCTTGAATGCTCACACAACGTTTTTCCATTAGTCTTTTCAAAAACTGAAAAAACAACATGCAAATGTGTTGATAACTCAGAGAATGAAAGGTAGAGAAAAGCTAAGTCATCAGAGTAGAGTAAAACAAAAGTCATAAGATAAACATTGTAATGTCATTTTGAGGCAGGACGAATTAACATGGAAGTTTTGCCCCCTTCAGCAGCTGGGTTATACATGTCTACAAAGATACTGTTCTTAATTAGGTTAGGGATACCTAACTAGTGCTACATGACACCCTATTACAACCTGTCTCAGTTTGATCCTACGTGCTACATCCAGAATCACCCTGAAAATTGGGATATATGGTCTTTAATGCACATGCAACTCCGAGGACATGCAATGCTTACAAAAACTCTCCAAGCTTCCAAAGCTGCAACCAGCTGGTTGTCTTCCTTTGATTATCTCAAGAAGCTTGTCACTGCCAACATCATATTTCCGAGATCTTACCTCCTTTTCTTCAGCTAACAATTTGTGAAAGTGGCCAAACCTTTGCATACTTAGCTTGCGTAAACTTCCAGTGATATCTGAATAAGCAGGTCTTAGCAAACAAGGGAGAGTACGCTGCCTTTTTTTCCGCCTTTTCTTGTTAGAAAAAGCTACTTGCAAATTCTACACATGAGTAACCTCATGTGTTGCTAAGACTGATACTAGGATAGAGCTTTTAACATCTGGACATCTGAATAGTAAACAGCTTACAATTTTGACCACGTATATTTTTACTCCTTCGTAAATCTGTCACCTTCTAACAAAAGTGAGGAATGTTCCTCGGCTGTTAGGTCAGTCACTACATTTGTAGAGTATTTCACCTAATGAATTTTACCAGAGAATATTTCTCCACAAAACCATTTTTCCTTTCTCTCAGGGCAGGGGAGGGGGGAAGGGAGACAGACACCTTGATTGGTTTGTTTGGGGTTTTTTGGGTTTGTTTGTTTGGTTGGGTTTTTTTTGGTTTGGTTTGGTTTGGATTTTTGTGGTGTTTTGTTTTTTTTTTTTTTTTTTTTTTGGTTTTTTTTTTTTTTTTTTGTAGTAAAAATCATCTTTTCACTGCTACTGATGCAGAGTCCTATATCTAGCCCTGTAGCTGTCTAGAGAAGTTTCTCTAACCACAAATACTGACAGATGAACTTCTTGGTGACCTTATCACAAGTTTTCTTGTGAAGGGAAAACTCCTGTAAAGGGCAGAGCTGCAAAGCCCCTGAAAACCCAGCATCCAAGGTTAGTCAAAGGAGGTGAGGTAGAGCACTGCTATTTCTCTCCCCTGACTACTAACCACAAACTAGATTGCAATGCTTTAAACTAGAGTGGGGAATTGGACAGGTTTAAAAATGATCCCCCAGAAAAGGGTGCTTTTATTTGGTTTTTTTTTGTGCTCTAGATCAGGCATCAAGTGCAGTGCAGCTGAAATACAGAAGCATAGGAGAAAAAGCAGGCAATGTGTATTATAACGTGTGGTAATATCTGAAGCCCTCATCTCTAAGAGACTGCAGCAATGGGAAGTGACCTGAGAAATCTAAGATCAAAGCAGTCAGGAGACATAAAATGACCTCTAAAAGGCAGATCGGAGCACTGACACACATTTATGTGGCATGCAAGCGTTAGTCACATACCAGTCTTAAAGGCGGACTATACATTTGGTCAGGAAAACAGGCTTCTGAGACAAAAAAGAAGAAAACAAAGCTGTTTCTCCTTTCATTTTTAGATTACAAAATCTTTTTCAAGCTCCTCACTAAATTATTGTATTACAATAATTAAAAGTCACTTTTTACATAACTTCAGTAATTTCTAAGAAACTCTTCCTGTGAAAGTTGTCTTTGAGATGAGAGCAGCAAAAACCTACATATGCACAGATAAGAAATACAGAAAAAAAATCCCACTCTGAACTGTTGTAATCAAACATTAATATTCTCAACTTATTTTAAGTTTCCTCTATTCATGTAATCTTTGATATTTTTCCTGTAATATTTATTACTCTTTTAAATACTCCTTAGTTTTAGAATGCTATGTCACCAGCTGTACTTCTGAGATATGCCTACTTTTCAATTAGTTCTCTTTTTATTTTACTTATTTAATTTTAGTATTTGTGGCAGAGTAGAAAATGCAGTATAAGCACAGGTCACAACAATTCCCATGAAGAATTAAAATGAAATAGAAACATGTTTATATATTACATTAGCCCAAGACTTCATCACTTATTTATCAGTGCTTTGTCCGAACACCAGCATTAAAAAATGGTAACATTATCCATGTGATCAATGGAAGAGACACATAATAGCAGTTATATTAGATATTCACCAAAAGACATTAAAACAATTGTGCACTGAAAAACTATGGAGACATAATAATAAAATAACAAAACACTCACTGGTAACTGCACAGCTTGCTTCATGCAATAAAAACAATTATAATTTAATTTCTGCATTGCAAGGAAAGGGGGCAACACCCTTATTTGTGATTTTTTTTTATTATTCAATAGTATCCCACCCATATCATTAGTAACCAAAAGACAGCTATAGAATACAGAGATATATATATTAGATATTCAAAACGCATCAACAAAGTTTTGAATAGACATCATTTTTAAGTGAAGGTTTATTTTTTTAGAAGGTTTTAAGGTGAAGGTTTTATTTTTTTAGAAAGTTAAAGGGACACAACATTTTTGGCCCTTATATTTGACAATCCATTTTCTAAGCAGTGAACCTAGACGTGTGATTCTATAAATGTCTGGTAATACTTTACTCACGGCATTCCGTGAGTAATAAGTAAAGCACAAATATTCAGCTACAAGCGTTTCATTATTGAAATCCTAACAACTGTCAGAAAACAGGTCAGGAAGAGGAAAAGTGGAGCAGGGAACAAGGTCCTGTAGCCAGCCTATTAATCAGGAAAAAGTTTAAGGTAGACAAGTATATTCTAGCTACATTGTGAGCCTGGCTTTTCCTTCATATAGTTGCTACTTCACTCCTGAGCTCCTTTACTGAGAGATAAAAATACCTTCTTATAGGAGTAAACATAGGTGTGTTTTAACTGGTGGATCTCCCCATTTGAGTGATGGCCCACTCATCACACGCAGCAGAGATGCAAAAAACACCACAGCTCTCCCGGTTGATATGCATACGCAACACCACCCTTCCACTACAGAAGATGCTTGTCCTGAACAGAAAAAAACAGGCAGTCTAAGCTAGTCATCCCCAAGGATTGTTCACTCCCTGATGCTTTCACAAGAACAACTTTTATTTGCCTGTGAGAGTGTGTGATGTAACACCTACCTTTCGGAGTTTTCATCTGTTAGATCAATGTCCTAGGTTCAAACATCAATGAAGAACGTTATAACAAGGGAAATGAAGTCTATGGAAGCATGATAGTTTGTAAGGGTTTTGCTAAATTAGTTTTGCAATTTGCAGAATTAAGCTCCAGCTGATTTACAGTCCATCCCATTTTCTTACTTTTTTATTTGGCATACATTCATTATACCAAAAGACATTTGGACCAATAAGAACGTCTGCATTTATTACCTACTTGTCTTTTCTTCCTGTAATTCAAACTTTATCATTATTAAAAATCTGTTTATTTTTCAGATGTTTACACAATTTAATAATAAAGGAATATTTTTTTTGCATGGCAAATCAGATATTATCCTGACAGCAAATGGTCTACTTAATTTATGCTTAAGCAATCTCCTGAAGGCTTGATATTGCTAATGCAAGGAACCTGATCTCACTTAACTTCCGAGATCCGCCTATCACTTAACTATCCAGATCTCACTTAACTTCCTCTGCAGATGTAATTAAGTACTTCCAAATGTTTTGCTTAATTGCATTCCTTAATGTTCTCGGTGATGTTTTGCTCTTTTCCTTCAGATATGAATTGCATTTATAGCTTCCAGTAATCCCATTTATCGTTGCAATTTGCTTAGCTTGAAATGTGCTACATTAATTAGTTCTTTTCAAGTCTTTTAAAAGAAATGTCTGGAGATCATGAATTCTATATGGGCAATTTATTACTGCTTAAGAGAATTACATATTGCGCTCTGTTGCTTTTTTTTTTTTTTTATATAAACTTCTTTAGTATTTCCCTGTGTAAAAATTATCTTACATGATCACCTTTCATAAACCCTCCCTAGAGAGGATCATTGTAATTTTTTATGGTTATGAAAGTCTCCCAAGCATTCAACAGCCAATTCCAAACAAGCAGCGATAGATTATTTTCTTTTTTTGTGAAATGTTATTCCAAAATGAGTTTGTAAAGCTGCAAATATTATCAGAATAAACACTTTTCATGATTTATTAGTAAGTAACATGGTAATGAAGGTATATCATGCAAAGATACACAGGAAGACCAATAGTGAAATTGTTCTTTGTGCAGTTATTTACCTGGAGAAGAAAAGTTTGGTTTTCATATCTCATTAAATAAGAATTAAAATTTCATCTTCCATTCTCCTTTGGTTTCAGTATTATCTCCTGGTTTAAGAGTTTATTGCTGCAAAAGCTTCTTGACACATTTAATTTCAAATATATAATTGCCACACTGAGGTCAGTGCCTTTAAGCATGGGAGTAAGTCTTAGTAAGATGACAGTGTTATTCGTGACATGTTGACTCCAGTTCAGGGGAATTTCTGAAGCCATCTGTTCCCCTCCTGAAGAGATGAGGAGGACTGAGTACCCTAAAAGACCTAGAAAAAAACCCTCATGAATCTATTGACATTCATACAACTATAATTCAAAAGAAGATCTATTAAATGGTGGAATAATGCCAATATTCAACTTGAAAATAAAAATACTGATTAGATAGGACTAGTTATACCTGTCAAAAGAAGATTATCACAGGCCTGGTTTTCAATTGACTTAGAAAATTCCATGTAGGGGAGGTTTCGATTGATTGGGAAATTGGTACAGCATGAACCCCTACTTCTCATAACAGAAATATGACATACCTATTCCTTTCTAACATGTACCTTTAGATACCCTCAATCATGGTCTGCTACTGTGAAATGACTCATTTTTGCTTTACTATTCTGCTCCAAAATGAAACATTTTTCTGTTTTGGGTTTTTTTTGTTTGTTTTGTTTGCTTGTTGTTGTTGTTGTTTTGTGGGTTTTTTTTGTTTGTTTGGGTTTTTTTTTGTTTTTTTTTTATATTAATATGAAAAGAAATTAATATGGTTATAAGTGTCAGTAGATGCAGCTTTGTTCTTTTACTTATTTTTGTTATTATAATAACAAAAAAAATTGTTTGCTGCTAAGCAAGGGAAAGCTGTAAAGGTGTTTTAAAAATAAACTTTAATAGACCCTATTACCAGTCCTTTGGGTAATTATTTGAAACACAATGACATTACATTATATAAATTACTTCTAGTTAACCAGTGGTAAAAGTGATTTTTGAATGAGCCACCAGGGGAAATAAGTTTATTTGGGAGAAATGTTATGATTTGGTTCATTTACTTCAGATTTCATAGCCTAGAATTAGTGCAACAAATAAAAATCTTTTATCCTTAAAGGGCATTTAGCAGATGGAATTCTATCTGAAAAAAAATAAATAAAATAGAAACACAAACAATAAAAAAAAATTAAATTTAGTAGAAATTGCAAGTAATCACTTCATGTTAAGCAATCTTACTTCTTGCGGAAAGAGGAATAATATATTATGAATACAAACAATTATTGATGTTAACATTCATGTTAAAAATATCTCCCAAGTTTAGAAGTTATCTGGAAACTTATAAAACTTTTAAAGTCCAAGTAGTACTGAAAATTTATGAGTACATGAACTTTGTAAACATTTGAAGCATAATAAATCCTGCAAAGAGGGAAAGAGGCAGTTAATTAGATGAAAGTAAACTGAATACAGCAACAGATTAGCTGATGTACCACATAATTTACATGTTTCTCATGACACTTTTTAAAGAACAAGCATGCCACTCTTTACAATTTTGGGGAAAGTGGAAGGGAATTATGAACTACAGAAAGTTTAATAGGGAAGAAAATAAAAGAAAAATACCCCCAAAATTCTGAAGATAAATAAGAGAAGACAGACTGCATTGACAAAGATTCATCTGGCTATGTCCATCTCCGATATTGGCCTATAGCAAATGCTTAGTGAAGAATATAATAAACGAACAGTTTGACAAACATACTGAATGTTTCTCCTAGAATACTCTTTACCAATGTAAAGTTCAAGAGCTGTCTGGGAAAAGAGTGGTTTTGTAAGGATGCAAATTCACTTCAAAATCTTCTCTTGAAATGTGTACTACAGCTTGCAACAACTGTCATTATAGTATCCATGATAGAATAGACCAGCACAAAGTTCGTAACATGGTCCTATCGCTATATAATAGCAAACTATTCCACAAAACTCAGAAGGTTTGCATCTTTATTCCCATGGTCGCCCTGGAGAAGAGAAGGTTCCAGGGAGACCTTACTGCAGTCTTCCAGTATCTGAAGGGAGCCAACAGGAGAGCTAGAGAGGGACTCTGTCAGAGAGTGTAGCAATACGACAAGGGGAATGGTTTTAAATTGGAAAAGGGAAGATTTAGATTAGATATTAGGAAGAAATTCTTTACTGTGAGGGTGGTGAGGCACTGGAACAGGCTTCCCAGCGTAACTGTGGATGCCCCATCCCTGGAAGTGTTCAAGGCCAGGCTGGATGGTGCTTTGAGCAACCTGGTATGGCGGGAGATCAGAATTTGGTAATCTTTAAAGTCCCTCACAAGTCTAATCATTCTATGATTCTGTGATTCGAAGACTGACATTTGAAAAGTGTTAAGGTTTTTAGAAGTGATACAGTTACAACTTTTTGAGTGAAAGTACAACATGGTAAAAGGGTGCTATTGTGGCTTCTACTGCTGTTTGTGTTATTCTACTTTTCACACAAAGGAGGGAAGAGATTAAACAGAACAGTCAAATAAGAAATTCTGTCCTTTATGTTATATTTGATGCTGACATTTTCTCTCACTGTAGTGTCTGGAAAAAATATAGGCTCAAGCATGAAATCATAGTTAGATTTAACTTAGCCTGTTTTCGCAAATGTCAGTCTCTTGAAGTTCTGCTTGTGAGTTGTTTTCTAACTAGTAACATGAGGAAGTTTGGGGTAGGTAACCCAAGTTCTAAAATAAATAAGGGAGGAACAAAAACAGAAAGGAAGGGAGAAGAAAAGGCATGATCCATGTTCTAAACAGTGATCAAGATTTTGATGGTGGGGATATAGATAACTGAAGACAGCAAGAGGATCTGTTTCTTTGACCTGAACTAGTCAAAGATGCCATTTGCACGGAGGTAACAGAGGCTCCATCATCTTCCTCCCCTCTTCCTGAAACCTAGGATAAGCTGAAACAAAGGGCAAGTGAACGCCACCCTGAAAACCTCTGCCAGCTGTACAGTGTTCCTCGCCACCTATTCACCTCTCCCATTTAAACCAGGCAAGAAAGCTGAGCTCTGAATGTTAGCAGTGCTGTGGATTTATAAATAATACAATGCATGATTATAACTTTAATGATTTGAATGACATAACCGAGTATAGGTCTCAGATTAAGTTCTTACCTGGTTAAGCATTTTCCAGTGAAGCTCATTTCCAGCATGATATACCTGTTATATTTAAATCCCCTTATTTTCTTGCTTACCAAACACAATCACCACACAATAAAACAGCCCTGTGGGTTTTGTTCATACTCCTGAACTAATTAATAAGATAATCAGTAAATGCTTACCATCTTTAAGAATCTTGACCTCTTTCTTCACCTCAATAGACAGTAGGACTATGTCGTATCTTCTGCAAATCAGAGGGAGATATTGGGAGTCTTCATTCTGCAATATGGGAAGCGTTGTTACATTATGACACAATTCAAAGATCCAATATACAGATTATATAGTTTGGATTATGGTGGATTTCCTGTCTTTCACTTTTTTGATTTGAAAGAAAAACTATCTTTTTTAGGCACCAATTATTAAAGTAGCAATATGACTAACAAATTTCATTACGATCTACACATTGCTTTTCAGATAATAGCCCAAATTCTAGATTGCAAAGAAAGCTATCTTCACAATTTTTTCCATATCTCGTCAGTTTTATATAGAAGAAACTCCCCTGAAATATTTAACTGAGGGACTTCAGAAATAAGGCTGGAATTGGATGGTGAACTCGAAAATATTATGGCAGAGATTATGACTAGGAAAGAAAATTTGTCTTTCTGTAAGAAACAGATGAAAGGATTAAGGAACTAATCAAGAGTATGATGAAATAATTCAACAGAGTCCCTGGTCCTACTCCCCAGCCTTTTCTTGCTCATAGATGTAGAAATTTGGTTAGATTAGGACAGATTTATTTAATTCTTACCTTGTTTTTCCTTTACAGGTTATTACTGTCTGTAACACACTGCCCTTGTAGGCGCCTCTTGTCTTTTTCCTGTGAGATAGAGAGAAGAAGCAGGGTAGGCAACAATAGGATATTCCAATTATTACTCTCTATACACAGTCTCTAGTGACAATATAATATTATTATGCTGTTCTTTGTATCTCTTTTAAGAATGGGTGAGATTAGCATTTCTGTAGAGGGTTTCCAAGCAGGTAGCTTTTTTTTCAGAGTACAGTTAAGAACTACATGACCTTCTGAGTCCTTTCCAGACCTAAATTTTTATGATTATATCAGCCCTTTGAAGACTTACAGATTGTGCCTCACTTAAAGTGGAATATTCTCTCACACTTGGACAATGCTTGGACCTTTTTATATTAATGTAACCAGCACTATTCTTGACCTTTGGATACTTTCCCATTATCATGTCTGATGTGAGAAACAGCTTTACATCCTTCTGCTCAGCAGTATGCCATTACCATTTGAAATTTCTCATTAAAATAATTAACAGAAAATAAAGGAAAGAAAATCATCAACATGTATTTTGCTGTGACATACAATTATCGTTTAATGACAACACAAGAAATTGAGATAACATAAATTCTCCCAATCAAGAAAATTATTGATTACTATTGTTTCTGGTATATGAATTTTATTCTGCTATACAAATGATATTCATGAAGGGTTCACAGTCATTTTACCAGCTAATCTTGATTGGATTTATGCTTAGGGCTCTACCTATACAACTGCAACTGTAGGTATTTGTCAACTACAATCATCAGTGAAAGATTTACACACACAGTTCACAAACAACCTCCAAGAGGTTCCAGACTCCCACTAAACCACAGTCCAGAAAAGCCTATTTCTGTTAGAATCATAGAATGATTTGTGTTGGAAGGGACCTTGATCAGCTAGTTCCAAACCTCTGCCATGGACAGGGACACCTCCCACTAGACCAGGATGCTCAAAGCACCATCCAACCTGGTCTTGAACATCTCCAGGGATGGGGCACCCGCAGCTTCTCTGGACTACCTGTTCCATGCCTCATCACCCTCACAGGAAAGAATTTCTTCCTAATATCCAATCTAAATCTTCCCTCTTTCAGTTTAAAACCATTACTCCTGATACTATTGCTACACCCCCCAGTAAAGAGTCCCTCCCCATCTTTCCTGTAGCCCCACTTTAAATACCGGAAATGCTGCTACAAGGTCCCCAGAGAGCCTTCTCTTCTCCAGACTGAACGATCCCAATTCTCTCAGCCTGCCTTCACAGGAGAGGTGCTCCAGCTTTGTGGCCCTCCTCTGGACTAACTCTAAGTCCATGTTCCTTGTTTGCTCCTTTAGGAACTGCTGTGACACGTGAGATTATTAAACTCACAAATTTTTAAAAATATAATCAGCAGTAGGTAATCACAACCAAACATGGGAGTTTTTAGGAGCCTTCTTGCAAAACTGATAAAATCTTTATCTATTTAACTACTGATGCAATGTAATCCATAAATCATTCATCTGCAAACAAGGAAGTCAGGCTACACTTCCTGTGCTCCTGAACAGAAGAACTGTCATTTCCTGAAAATCCTTTATTCTGAAAAGAACCTGGAGGTTATATCAGACAAGCCACTGAACAGAGAGTCAAGTGCAGTACTGTGGGAAACAACACCAGAAATGCCCCAAGACAGTGGGTAACAGCAAGACCATATGTGGGACAAGCATTCAAGTGCTGTGAATAGCATCCACACTACAAAGAGAATGTTGCAGAAGAGAAAAGGTAGGCTAAATTGAGTCACTTAAGAATCTAACTTTATTTGTCAGAAAAAACCCTCTAACCTTAAAGATGGCTAGAAAATTACATTTCACAGGGGAATCTTGGGTACTAAAGTGCTCTGAACTGTGTCAGAGAAGCAGCTGGCAGTCTCAAACAGAAGAATTTAAAAAAAATAAATAAATTATATACACTATAGAAAAAAACACAGTAACTATTAGAACAAACTACAAAGGAAAGTTGAAAATTAAGATATGAGACCATGATGGAAATATACTTGCATAATAGAAGTTAATTTTCACACACAATATACTGGATTTAATATGTGAATATTGAGTAAATCTCAAGTATTTCTTATTTATATGGAGTGTCATACTAGACTAGTGGCTTCCATGGTTTCCAGTGTCATGGTTTTGTTTGGAATGGTCAATCAGAAATGGATCAGGATATCCAGCAATGTCAGAAACTACATGAAATAGTAGTGTTAGACTATAAATGCTCACAGGAACAAAACATACTTGGGCTCAAAAGAAAAGGTACTACTTGTCATTATTTAACCACAGAACTAGTGACTGAAGGACTTGGAGGAAAAAAAAAGTGAAGTACATAGAACTGCAAGAGCTTGAAAAGACTCCGTGGCCTACAGAGTAGTCAAGCATGGTATGCTTTCTCAGCAGACATACATATGTAGGTATTCTGTTATATTTCTGGAGTTCCTCCCCTCCTCCTCTCAAAGCTCCAAAACAGTGACTGAATTTCAAACCTTTGTAACATCTACTTTTGAATTCATATACCAAACCCAGACATAAACCATGCCACAAATTTTGGCATAAACCAAACCCAGTCTGCCCATCAGATACTGAGATCTTTGGAACCAATATTAGTTACAGAATATAAGTGTTTCCATCATGTTTCTGGTACGGGGAAGGGTGTGACAGAGTGGACCTTATAGACCTAAGAGGATGCCTGCAGACACAAAGCTAGATTCAATACTTGAATTCTGCTCTGACATAGCTAACTTGGGTATGCATGCGGCAGCTTAAAATAAAATAAATAAATAAAGAAACAAACAAAGAAAAAGCTTGTAAAGGGTCCTACAGGGGAAAGCTTTGCCAGCATTAAAAAAAAAATTAAATCTAGTTATCTTTAATAATGCATATGAAATGTGAAATTTTCTACAAAATATATCTTGGTACTGAACGCCAAATCACCATCTGAGATGATTAAGCTCCAAATGTTGTGTTAAGACTAAATCTACTGAAAGATTAATTTTAATAATTTTGTCTGTATTAAAGGAACATTCTCTGTCTACAGTAAGCTCTAAAAATGATAATAATACCATTTCTTCCTACCATCATTTTCATACCAAGATATCATTCTATGTATCAATTCTGGGTGTGCATACCACTCCATGATGGATGCTGCAATGCGTTCTGCTCTTCTTTTCACCTACAGCTTTTAAAACTGGGATTAATATATTCTGATAGCCTATCTCTTAAAATAGAAGCAGTAGCATCTCAGTTATGTTCTGGAGCATAAGACAAATGCTACGTTTTTATTTCCAAACCTTTCAAAATTACCTCTTATGAAATTGGAAAAGGGAATTCCGGACAATATGTAGGCAGGTCCAGTGGTGGTAGTATTAACAGTGAAACAATGAGGAATCAAATCTTTGCACTGAATTTAGTTCAAAGTTACTCTTTTTACTTTAATTTATTCACTCCAATATGACTAAAACAGAGTCTGTCCCTAAGAAAAGCTTATCAGGTTTGATAGCCATAAACTTTGATCAGAATTCTTATTTTCATTTAGTTAATGTGCTTTATAATTCCTCTATTGGTTTCATTGGTTATTTGAATATAATAGTATGCTGCCCAGTAACTACCAACAATATCTTTCTTTTAGAGGCTTTCAGAGTGCTAGTTTATGGTAAAGTTTATGACTAATAATTATACCAAGTAACCAAGTAAGTGAGTTATTCTACTGAAATAATGACTACAGCTTGCAATTTCTGTTACAGGTAGTGAAATAACAGTGGCCTTAAGCATTAAGTGATAGCGTTCAGAATATTTCACTAGATACACTGTTGTTCTTCTGCCTTCCACTAGCTCACTTAGGTAAAAAAACCCAGGTTTTTAGGCCCTTACAGTTATTATTTTGTATTCGATGATAGAAAATGCCCTTTGTGTCAAAGAATGGTCATAGCAACATAGATATAATAATGCCTAAATTCCCTGTGCAATTACCAGTTTGATCTTGAGGCTGGTAACCATCTCCCTCTGTAGTGCCAGGCCAGACAAAAGCAGGCATCCAAGGGGAGGAAGGGAGGGAGGGAGAGGATGGGAGAAGGAGAGGGACAGAGAAAGGAACAGGCGGGAACTTTGGTCTGAGTTGGCAATACTGCCTCCTAGTCAAGAGTAACAGTAACTGTGTGTAAAGCTTGCTTTGTGTGCTTTTTGGACTAAAACCAATTATGTCACTCTCTATCAAAGGCATATTAGCTTACCCAGCTTTGAACTGAAACAGCAGAGGAGCAGCACCCATCCACAGGCAGCATTAGTGTTAGTTGGTACATGCATATAAGCAGCACCACCCCTCAGCTCAGATAGGAGATGAATTTTGCAACCCATTTTTTTTCTGTGCTACTCAAAGCTCCGTGAGACTCAGGGGTGTAATGGAGAAGCCGTGATGACATGGTCCTCTAAAAGTCGCTCCCAGCACCAGTATGGGCTCTGGCTACAGCCTGATCTTTCCCTACAGTCATCTGGACATCTGGTTGGTGAGGAAATTGGTGTTTCCTGCCAGTTTGATTACCACTCTGATGTATAATCTGGAACAAAAGCAATAAGAAATCCCAGAAAACTAAAATACGTTCTTTAAATAAAAAACATTTGCTTGGATGTGTGATGTCTTTCTCTGATATTTATTTGTCTAGAACCAAGAAATAGAATTCTAATTGTTTCTATCCCAATGGGATGCATATTCAACATGTTATCAAAACTATTAGTTGAATTATATAACTGGAAAATATAGACATACTCAATGGCAAGCTAATTTTCCTCAGAAAAACTCCTATGTCCAAAGCCTGTTAGTTCTTGTCAGTTGACATTGGAAAGATACCTCCTCCCAGCCTTTCTTTTCTTTTTTTTTTTTTAACTTCAACTGTAGCCAAGCTACCGGTTATTTAACCATGACCAAACTACTAATACAACATTATTACTGCATTAGTAAATCAATGGTCTCCAATTCAGAACTGATTTTGATGTGTTCAAAAAAGAATACTGTTGCTGAAATTTAAAATTCACTTAGGAGCTGAAGATATTTAAAGGGTTTTAAAAGGAAACAAGCTTTCAGCACATTGTAAACATTTTCTCAGCCTACATTAAGGGATAAGAAAGACCAGCAGGAAAGTGAAAGCAAAACTGAATATACACAACTCATCAAAACCCAGAACACCAGACCAAAGTTTAGGTGATTAAATGCTAATTAGACAATTAAAATAATTTTCAATATAAACAACAGATTGTATTACTAGGAGCTGCTAGGAAGATTTTGGCTCATCAACAGTTCCAGAGCTACGACAGGAAAACAAAAATCCCAGAGGCAGTAATTGATGGGAAAGAAACCATCCTCCTGCAACGAATATGAGAAACAAGACAAAAAAGGGCAAGAAATGCTCTGTTCTGTGTTTTTTTTTCTCCCAGTTTCAGTGCTTTTAAACCCTGCAGTTAGCAACTCCTTCCCAGGAGTTGATCTTTCACTTACACCTTATGAGAGTACCAGGAAGATGACTTTGTTATCCACATCTTAAAATGGAGGGGTGGGAGTGGGTAGAGGGGCACAATGAAGGGCAGGAAAACACCTGGTGAAGAAGAGTTGATGTTTACAATATTCCTTTCTACAGAGCTTTAGATGCCATAAAAAGAACATATTTGAGAAAACTATGAAGAACTGGAGGATTATTCAGTGTTGTATCAGAAAGCTTAAATTTAAATCTAAATAGTCTTCAGTACCCTTTTCAGTTCTCATCCATCTTATTTTGATTTTCAAGGCACATACTGAGGATGCAAGTAAATGGTGCATGTATATCTAATGGGCCTAGTGAGGTTTCTGAAGCAAAGAAAAGGATCTTAGAGGCAGGAATATGAAGGAACAAGGGAGAAGTCTGAAGAATCATAAGGACCAAATAATTAAGACAGAGGATAGGAAGGGCAGGATAAATTATGAAAAGGAGAGATTCCTGAAGACCTCTTAGTCATATGGTAGTGTGACCTGCAGCAAACACCAGCAGCACCATGCAAAGCCTTGGATCTAAATTTGTACTTATTCCACTAAAGTAGACCTGATGCCACTCCTGGTATATCTAGCACATCTTTTCCCACCCTCCATTTTTCTGCCAGTTTAAAAAGATACTTTTAATTTTTTTAAACTTTCTTATGTTATGTTATGTTATGTAAATTATTATATCTTTGGGGGGTTTTGTACCTATATTGTCCTAAAAATATCTGACAATTAATTCTCCCTTCAGTTCTGGGGGACTTCCAAGCATAGTTTGCAAACTACTATTCTAGTAGTGCCATTGTTTATTTTGATGGACTCATCTCAGATTTTATTATTGTCATTTTTGTGTCTGTGTTTATACATGTCAATTGATCAAACAGATAAAGGTCGAGATGAAAAGAAAACCACACTTTATTGCTTCTCTCCTCTTCATTTACTATTCATCATCATAATAGTAGAATTAACATATTGATTACATTTCTGTTTATAGGTACCACCTAGGATATATAAAGTATGTTGACGTGTGCTATGGCATACAGAATAAAGTAAATCTTATTCTGAATAAGTCTTACAAAGAGTGGGTGAGGGAACTGGGGTTGTTTAGCCTGGAGAATAGGAGGCTGAGGGGAGATCTCACCACTTTCTACAGCTACCTGAAAGGAGGTTGTAGCAAGGTGGGTGTCAATCTCTTTTACCATGTAACAAATGACAGGATGAGAGAAAGCAGCCTCAAGCTGCACCAAGGGAGGTTTAGATTTGATATTAGCAAAAAATGCTTTCACTGATCAATCACTGGAACAGGCTGTCTGCAGAAGTGGTTAAGTCATCACCGCTGGAGACATGTAAACATGGCGCTTAAGAGCATGGTTTAATGGTGGAATTGGCAGTTCTAGGTTTATGGTTGGATTCAATAGTCTTTTCATTGAATCTTTTCCAACTGAAATGGTTTCTGGATTTCTGTCAGTAGAAAGAAGATCAGTCAGACCGGTCTCTACTCAGTGATGAGTTTCTCCATCGCTGAGTTGCATTTGTGAAGCTAAACATTTTCAATGTTTTTCAGCTTACAGACTTTTAAATATTTTCCAGGACAACTGTGGAATCTAGTTCTGCAAACTTAAGACAACTGGAAACTTTGAACACAGCCTACATATTTCCATGTACAGATAAAAGATTGAAATCTCAGACTTACCTCCTAGAAAAGCAGATCAATAAATCTGACCACCAAAGTGTGGTCAGGTAAATTTTGGTACAAGATTTCCATTGCTGTGAAAGCTACTGCCACTTTCACAGTCCAGTCCAGACCATGCTCTTTCAAGTATCCCTTCCACAGAAATACCAAAGGTAGTAAAAAGAAATCTTGTTAAAAAGAAGGAAGTTTTTTAGCCTCCTAATACAGCAATCATTGCATATGTAGAATTTTGCAGCATAATTACTTGCTGTAAATGAATTTTCACAGAAATCTCCAGCGTAACTATCTCCACAGAAACCAAGGCATAATTTGCAAAACAGCTAGATGTTTACAGTTCTTTTTATGAAAAGCAAATGCCTCGACTTGAAGGACTGATGAAATGATTACCAGATGGTGCTTTGTACAAGCAGGCTGGATATGGCTAATAGCCAAAATTGCTAGCAAGTTAGGGTAAGGTTCTTAAATTTGTACTTCCTGATAGCAGCAGAGCATATAATCAGTGCTACCTCAGCCAATACCACAGACCCCTTAAATGCTTGTCTGTCATGTTAACACATACATATATGTGCCTGAAGTACAAGCAGTTCTTTGGAACTTCAGGGAATGCAAAGGTAACAAGAATAGGGAGCAAGACAATTTTTGATGGAAACCCCACTGTGTCCAAAAGGGAAATTACTCATGCCACGTGCTGTAAGACTTCAGACATACAGTGTGATCTTCTGAACAGAATTACGAAGCAATAGCTGAGAACTTGACAAAGAAACTACCAAACTTCCTGAACAACTTGTACCTTTGAACAGGTAGGGGCAGAGCAACATTCGTATAAAGAAACTGTAAAATATAGCCCATACATTTGACAACATGGTCCGTGTACATTTAGCATCATGCCCGGTTTTGACGACAGAAATTATTTTTCTCCTTTGAGCTCAGAAGAACAAAACCAGCCAGAATAGAAATGATACTTTCTTCCTTTCTTCAGCTGAACTTAAAAGTCGATTAAGTTCAAAGCAATAGGTTCAAGATTTCCCCATGGAAATAATTTTAAGGCAGGGGTAGTAGTGTTGAGTGAATTCGTACCACAGGAGAGATCAATAACTGAATGAGGTGACAATCTGAGAATGCAACAGGAACAAAAAAGAAAGATGAAATTAAAATCAGTAGGTACTTGAAGGAATGGAAAGACAGGTCTGCAGGAGGCTGTATGTAAACAGGCCCTCATGCAAAGCCACATGAACTTCAGTGAAGCTAAAAGCATTCCCCTGTGTTAACCATTGTCACACTGAGAAACTATGTACACACAGATACACAGAAGCGAAGGGGGATTGGATAAGGAAGCTCAAGAACTGTGCAAGCTGTCATTAATAGCTCTGCTATTCACTGGGGCAAACAGAATAGAAGCTTAGATAAACATGCTGATCATAGGTCTGTCATTAATTTTTCCCTTAGCTTTTTACTTTCTTGGCCAATTTGAGCTAAATTTGATATCAGGATAGAGCTTTCAAAGTCCTTGCTAGCATCAGGAAAAACAAACAAACAAAACCAGGTATTCAAGTAGATGCTCTAAAAGAAAGAACAGGTTGAAGCCTGAGCCCAACATTATTTGACAACAGAGAATGTTCACACAAGATAGAAATAAAAAATCTGTATTTTTAATTCTTTCAATCCTAAACCATTTACATGCTAAGATATTAATATATATATATATATTTTCCATTTAATATGTGAAAACCTGTAGACACCTACACCACTATCTCTTAAAAATTAATAGCCATTAAATCTTCTTTGGAAACATGGGATTTTCACAAGTCCAGATACTGCACTGTTTTGCACATTACATGAATGACTAATTATGTTCAATGTATCCTAAAACCAACATATGCAATATACATCTACGTAGAGAAACAGTACAGATATGCTTGCAGATGGTAAAAACCTTCAGATTTATAGGTGCAACGTTGCATTTTCACTCATCTACTTTCCATAGATTTACTTCCCACGGTTTTACTTCCCACGTTAATTTTAATCTTGTTTTAAAATGACAAAAACATTACATGAGGCAACGATAAACTTCACAGCCAATGTATAATTGCATCATAAATGCAAACATGTAAAAAAGTTGAAGAATTTTCATAATAACTCTTAGAATTATAGTTCTGAATTTTATTTTAATGAACATAATTAAATCTAGTAGCTGCTTTTAGAAATACTGTACTTCAGCTGAAATATGAGCTCAATCTGAAGTTTAGAAATCCTGAAGATAGTACTACACTGCATTAAAATCAGATGACAACAAAAATACAACATATTTCAGAAGTATCATTGGCTTGTTTTCCTGGCTAAATTCCAGTTTCAAGTTTATGCTCTTTTTGGTACGTCTTTCAATATACAAAAAACCTTAACAATACACACATCACTCAGATTTATTGGTGATACACGTCTTGTACTGTTCCTCTGTACAGGCATAGATTGCATCTGAAATCTTGGGGGCTTTCCCTCTTTTTACCTTAACACAGATATGTGACAGATTAAAATAATCTGCGTAGCACAAATTCTACCTGCATATAAATACACTTGACTTTATATCAGATTTCAATCTTCTGTTTCCTTACCAGGAAGAGCAACTAAGTGATATGTCCTCCCTGCCCCGTAACTTTTTCTCCGAGTCTTGTGGCATTGCACTTTCTACTACCACAACAGCACCTCTTGTGCTGAGTTGGCATTATTACTTTGTGGGTTCAGGAAGCCCACAACAAATTGTTACACCATGCCAGCATGTGGAAGCATGAGCTTTGTGCTAAGGAAGCCTCTGGCTGCACGGGTAGCACCCCATCGTGTCATCCACAGTACAGTTGTGTTCCCATTACGTGGACTAAATTGGGGAAGAGGAGGGGTCTGTAATTTACATCTATCCATATAATATATTCTGGTTAAATGAGGTAACGTCAAAAAATGCACTGGGGAGGAGAAGAGGCGATACCCACAAAATCATGAAACGTTCCCTAATGATCAGATATTGAGAAGTGATGAATGTTCATGAGTTTTGCTCCTGTCAAATGCAAGTTGCTTGTATGCTTGTACAGAACTGGGTATTCACTGCTCCATTAGGTCTCAATTATAGAGTACTATCCTTGATGAATTAATCAGAGTGCTATAAAACTACGCTAGTGCTCCCTGATTACTGAATAAGGCATGTACACTACTGAAATGAATTCACAGATGAATGGACCAAAGTCAATAAAAATGTTTTAGTCAAACTGCTGGTTGTGTCACCACAATCAACAAGCAAATAAACTGACTCTACAAACAGTATGAAGAACAAATCTTGAAAATATGTACTTAAAACTAATCATGTGAAAACAATTCAATAGCTCCACACACAGATTATGTTATAAATAATCTCAAGATTAGAAAGATTTCACAGTTAATGATACAAAGATCACAGACTTTGCAAAGCTTTGGCAACTTCAGCTTTATGTAATGGTTCTTCATTTTTGTGTATGCTCCAGAATGGAGAGTATCATCTGCATTTAAAAATAGTTTAAAGAAAAGAAAATATCAGTTCATCTAAAATATAATAAATGTTTTTTAGACGTATTACAATGCAGAGGTCATGCCTTTGATCCTACACAAAACAGCAGTACTTTCTAATGCAATGGATATTATCTAATGCATGCTAAATATCATCATATTGCAAAAGCTAGATTCAAGTCCAATCATTTTTATCTTCCATTATCACCATGAGTGATGCAAAGTCTGTAATTAATTTGTTTAATTTAAGACACTGACTTTCTTCTATTAAGTGTTATGTGATTGCGTATCCATCAGAATAGCTACTTTTCTTATTTCTATTTTCCTGCAATAGACATATCCTAAAATGAACTATATTATAGCAGGAAGAGCACTTCTGCCAAATCACTTTCATTGGGATTCTTTTAGTTTTGTAATTCCTTTCCTTACTGAGCCCCAAATAAGTCCAAATTCCCAAATCACCAGTGTAGTGGTGCAGCCAAAGACTACTGAATGAAGATTTTGCAATCCACATGCATGCTTCCTTCTCACATGCATAGATTTCATGTCAAATAGCCTATGAGGACTTACCGACCAGCTATGGCAGAGTAGCCAAAATTACCCAAGTGCATGCCTTCATACCATGGATAATTGTGCAACTACTCTAGACAATAATTAATCCATGCAGAAGTAATTAGTACATAGTTAAGCAAAGTGCACATATTCAATACATACTCAATCATAATTATATGGAATAGTGCATTTTCTTGTCCACTTGAAATATTATATGCATTTGTTCAGGTTCTTTATCTGTTTTGAGAGAAAGCTGCAGGAGCATATTGTCCAATGGCCTTGCTAAATTAATGTTTGACTGCTGTCAGTAACCAATTAATCTGTTTTGTAAGCAAGATCCTAGAAGAGCACAGAACTTTGATCTGGGGATGGGAACCCAATGGAATGTGCTATGATCTACATGGAAAACTCATCCAGTGCTGCAACAGGGGTTTCCAGCATCAAAAGGGATGTAAGATTGCTATCACTTCTTCTATAGTTTCCATCATTTATTCAATAAACTAGTTAACAAGCTTTGAGTGATAGCGCCTTTCCTACTGACATCCTAAAAGAAGCAGCACCTTCTCAGAACAAAATGAAGACAAACAGGTATTAGGAAAACAGGCATTGAATGAAAACAAATAATAGCATTGAAAGGTCAAGATCAATGCTGAAAGCAATCTGCTTTTTTGATTTATCACTTATAATCTTTAATGCAAAAAACCACATAAGCAACAAGAAGTTGTTTGAGTTTGGGTTTCTCGGCGGACAATAAGGCTTGGTTCTGGGTGCTATCCTAAGGTAATGTCTATTTTAGACTACTGTTTTTTAATTGAAGAACTTCAAATACATACCAAATGTTGATTTCTTATATAGAATGCACCTGATACAGAACTAGTAGGAGGCCACAGTCTGCATTGACTGAACTAGCTGCTCCAAAGATTTGTAGTCATCTTTGAAAAACATACCAGTATTGTTCTGGTTTTCACTCTTACTATGTTAGATTGTACTAATTTTTATTTAACCAGCACATACCTTAAGCAGTTTGAAAAAGAAAAAACCCCAAAATGCCACAGAACATTGTTAGGAAGTACATACAAAACACTGGACTAATTTTGCATTAGTTGTTTTTTTTTTTTAATGGCTTGTACTGCAGTTCCAGGAAGCATTTTGCAGGTATAGAATAGAATAGAAATTAGAACCATAAGACTCTAACTTGAGGTGTCAAACACCTGCCAGTCATCTGAACTGTGGTTTGTTTCATTTAAACCTGCCAATCCCTACTCTTATTTATATATTCTGCCCTTTACTTTATTATGTTTAATGCATGCGTTAATACAACATTTTTGGTATTGCTATACCACTTCGTTGTAACTAAAACCAGTATACCATTTATGCTAAAAGCAAAAGAAAGGCTAATATATTTCATTTGCATGTTAATGACTACATTCTTTAGTCAAATAAGCCATAAACTGCTCCCAGTCCAGCTAATGTGCTTTTCTCTTGATTAGAAAGATGTGTAGATATTTTCAAAGACTTAAAAGAACATTGATGCAGGCTACTCCTTTACCTACAATAGTATGAGCTATTTCTTACTGCACTAATCTAAAATATATATAAGATGAAGAAATCACACTTTGTAATTTTACCAACCATGAGAGCACTGCCATTAGAATTTAACAGGTGAAAATATATGGCAGCCGTTTTTATCATAAGAGATTCATATGGAGAAAGCCTAACTCAGCCGTATACCCAACAGTGTAACTCAACTCTGTAACAGTCATTCAAAGGTCAGTCAGCTGTTTTCGTCATGATTGAACTCAAGGCCATATCACAGGTTCTGAGAAGAGGCAAAGCGGAACATAGCCATAGCCATACATAGCCAAATGTAAAAGGTTAGTGGCAAAAGGTGGAAGAGGAAGATGCCATGCCTTAGTCAAAAGGGAGTCCTGGAAAGTCAGGTCTGTTCCTGCCTGCTGGTTCTGCATCAGAACTATGACTGGAATATGTTTCCCCTTGTTGGTGAAACAGTATATACTGGTCCCACAGCTCTCTGCCTCTTTTGGCAGCAAGGAAGTTGACTTTCCAAGTCTCCGGCAGAGACAAAGCAAGCAGGGCTGTTTTACTGCCCTAAGAAACTTCTCACGCCAATCATTCTGACAGATGGGTCTGGTCAGAATAGCATATCTACCAAAGTGGACACAAGGATTGTCATCATCCATGCTGGAGCACTGGACTTGTTTGGAATTGTAAGCTACAAATGGCTGATCTGCTTAGCTGGGCTCTGGATTTTAACAGGATTGGATTTCTTTTTTCCTGTTATGTGTGAATAATATACAGAATGACTAGCACAAATAGGCTGCAAATAAACCCATGAAATTTACAGATCAGCATAGTAATAAAGTTTAACAAAAGTGATGATAAATACAGCAATAATATTAACTCTGTAAGCTCATACTGTGACTGCAGCAAAGATAGAATTTGCAGTGTCTGGCATCTGCTTGTCCTTCAGGTTGTAGTACACTGAAAAGAACCTGTAGATATATGTGGAGGGTTAAAATGTAAACTGCCCTTGCATGCACAGCATGCACCACCACAGATCTTTATATCCCAGTCTGCAGCAGCAACAAAGGGAAGCAGTTATTCTTAAACCGTAAGTATTGGTTATGAAGTAGGATGCAGAGTGATTAATCAAACTTGCCACAGCTCTCTAAGACCTGGGTTGTACACTCAAAAGAAATCTCCATCTGCCTCACTCTAATCTTTCCCATGCATACAGAATGATCTAGGTAGAGTTGTAACTACAGTCTCCAGGCACAAGACTGAGTTAAGATCTAATATTTTAAGAAAACTCTTAAATGGAATTTGCCAAGTACTACCAAAACCATTTTTCAGATAGGAAGTGTACATGATTTTACTTCAGCTGAGTTTGCAGCTTTTTGAATGTGTTCCCCACAAATGTTCAAGCAGCTGAATATGGTCAAAAAATGCTTATCCTGAGTCATGCTGCTGGATTTAAAATTGTATTTACCTTTGAAGATTACCTACTCTATTTTAGAAATCAAGAAGGGCTTATAACTTCTTTTCCTCACTCTATCCACTAGGTCTAATTAAAAAAGCTACCATCTACAAATATATCCCAACCACAGATTTTATAAATATATATGTATTTCCAGAAAGCAGAATAATTCAAAGGAAGTACAGAAATATGAAAATATTGCATCAATTTTCAGGTACATTTCTATTGTCTGTTCTCATGACAGATTTTTCAAATTTACATTCAGCACATATACAGAATTTACAAACAGAAAGATAGGCGAATTTAATCCATTATCTGTGCTTGTATTTTGAAAGTTATTTTGCCATTAGATCTGCAGAATTAACTGGCTTATCTGAAATTTATTTCTAGTTGCTCAGTTCTACAAGATCTAACTCTCAGATGATTCATCAAAGTTGTAGCTCTGGGCCTACATCACACTCTTAATTGCTGTTTTTAGAAAATTAGCAAATCTCAGAATTTTGTAGTAGTGAGAAAAGATGTGAAGTGTCCTGCCAAGCCTTTCAAGAACAGTAAAACAAATAACCCAACATAAGACCTTTTCGCCCATAGTTTTCCTAAACTGCATAGATGTTTCCATGACTTTTAGCAGGATGACAAGTGATCATCCGGCAAGATATCAAGTCGGCCAGTAGGGATTCTGGCCAGCTGGCCCATAAGCATAGCTGGCTCTTGTCCAGTTTGCCTGCTGCCCAACTCCCAGCTTCCTGACAGCCTCCACCATTCTTCCCCTGGCCAGATGCCTTATCCTTCTGCTGGTTGCTTGATTTGCTGCTGACTGCCCATCCGGCTGGTGTAATAGTTTGAGCTTGTTCTCCAGCTCCCTGGATGCCCAGGCACCCATCTGGTGTTTGAGATCTCCAGCAGACAGATTGGGCCAAAACGAACCATTCGCCTTTGCTAGAGATTCCAGACTGCTGACATTTCATTCCAATGTAAAACAAACGAAAGCCTCCAAAACCCAAGACAGTCTGCAAAAGAGCAATTCCTTTTTTCCCTCTCATAAGCTCTGGCTGAAGACTAAGCAACACAGAAACAGACTGTGGTTCTTTGTTCATTTTCAGTAGTATAATAGTCCATGCAAAGTTCAGTAAGCCCTTCTTTGGAATAAGGTAACACTAAGTTGAACTACAGGTGTAAGAAAATAACTTATGAAGGTCCATATTCTATGTCTCTGCACAGGAATGCAACATGCAATAAAACTAATAAACAATACTAAATAACCTGTGACTGTACTCTCCTGCTTCAATGAAAAAAAAAGTTTTTTAAAAATATAAAATAATAGCAGTTACCCATCCAAAAATCTCAGACTATATCTGCATGGAGAAACAATGAAATATAAAAGGGCTTTTGCCATTTGTCTGGAAAATCTTTTTTCCAAATCTAATCTTCAGAATCTTGTCTGTATATCAAAGGCATACAAACATAGTTTCAGTGGTCTCATTCAAAATGCATATATGCATTACATATACGATTTTGAAAAGAACCTCACTGTAAAGTGCCAGTTCTACTGACTGATCTACCTGGGTTGTGGGAAAGGGAGAGGAGAGGAGAGGAGA
>VXBW01003786.1:1107820-1140750 GCA_013400375.1 Thinocorus orbignyianus
AAAAAAAAAAAAAAAGTCAGTGGGAACTTTTTCTGTTGAAATCCACAGATTTTAGCTTTACTGAAGGAAGAATGCAGAAAGGTGATTAGACTGGAGAAAGGAGGGGGAAAAAAGTAGTATTTCCTAGATGGGACAAAATTTGCTTTATTCCAGTCAGACTAGGAATAACTATGAATTGTGGGTTCTGATAATAGTGTCTTAAGGTTAACTCCATTCTAGAAACTAATTTTAATAATTTAAGATACTTAAATGAAGCTTGATAGGAGTAAAGAATAAAACAGCAAGGACCTATTACAGAATAAGTTAAAATCTAACACCTGGAAGTCTCGGCGTATATCTTTGTCATGAATACTGTCTTTCCCTTATTATATATAGCCATAGTTATATAATTAGATATGAAGTCAGCTACAGTACACATTTACGTAACATTAAATAACTTCATTATATTGTGATGACTGGAACCCAGTCAGCAACTGAGCACCCACACAGCCACTTGCTCACTGCCTGGCTCCTTCCAGTGGGACAGAGGAGAGAACAGGAAAAGAAAAAGCAAGAAAAATTATCCTTATTTTTTGCTGAGCATGACATGAGTTAGTGAGCTTTGCACACTCTCAGTGTGTCCTTTTTGCCTGCTTTTTGACCCATACATGAACATGCTGACCTGTTCCTGTTAGAACTGAGGAAAGACATACAATGGGTTTACTCTCTCTTGTCGACACTACATCAGGCGTGCCCCTGGAGCATACGACAAAACATCTGCATTTCTCTCTGTTTCTGCCCCTCGGCAGCCAACAGTGTTCACACAGGTGAAGTCATTAGCCTTCTGAGTAGCAGTGTTGCTATGGGGCTTTGGGTGTTTTTTCCCTTTTCCTTAAATATATGATCTTCAAAAATTGTTTGCTTTTTGCTTGCTGAAAAATCCACTACTGCTGTGCATAAAATTTAGTGGTCTGCTGGAAACACGAGTTATATTCTTCACTTCTCCATGAAGTTAAGATTTTGAAGAAAAGACAATATGTGTATTTGCTTATGAAGGGGAACCTTCTGCATCTAGGAGGTTCATTAGCAAAGACTGTAGTACTGCTGTGTTGCACGGAATCAATGGGAGGCTGACATTCACAGCTGTGTTCACACCGATAGTGATTTGCAATCACATACCTAACTGCCTTATGTCCTCTCTCTGATTTCCTGAAAGCACTCTGTCCTACTTGTACCAGTAATCTTGCACACATAAGAATGTCTGCAAAGAGTCTTTCTAAGTGGCTGCATAGTCCTGTGAATTTCCCCCTGTCTCTGGTTGCTCTCGGCGCAATTCTAACTCCTGGTCTCTGAAAATATAATTTTGCTGCATCACATACATGACCTTGATACTGATAAGGTGCTCTACATGTTTTTTTCTCTGCCCCCAATCTCAGGCAATTTTCACAGATCAGGACAGCAGGATGTGCTGTCAGGATTTACTCAGCCCACCGAGTATTCTAAATCAATGTTCTCTGTCAATACTTCCTACTTCTACTTGGATATACATGAGACATTCCCACTTGCTTTCGCAGACTAATAACACTGCAGACCTTTCTGTCAGTCATTCTCTACTTAAATGGCATACACATCCAGAGATTTTCCAAAAGTGAACATAAAAATGTAAATTCACATACCTCAGGAGAAGTGTAACTCTTCCAACAAACAGTACTGTAGTCTGTGAATGCTTGATGAGTATCTTCTTTCATTTCTATTCATTTTACAAATTTTATAGTAAACATGAAAAAAAGCTACAAACAAGATCACAGTTATCCTGTCCTTCAGTCTTCACTACCACCACTCCTTCGGAAAAAATAAACAAACACAATGACAAAAAAAACCCAAAAGACCTTGAAAAACTTGAGAGTTAATCAGTAAATATGGGGGCTTTGAGTTCTCCTCATTTCATTTGAGCTTACAAATCCTTTTTTCTCTGTACAGCTGACTATACTGCAGGCAGCCATATATATTTATACATGCATCCTCAGATCTTTGTATGCCAAGAAGCCAAGTAGCCTAATTTAGTGCATTAAAATCAAGAGAACATAAGATATACTAGATCAGACAAAGATTCTAGCTGCCTTGATACCCTGTCTCAAACACTGGTAACAAGCAAACAATTAAAAGAGGGTGAAAACAACCAGTGAAGGATATTTCCCATTTACTCTTGCACTCTGCCAAGATCCAAGAATTTTCTATACGGTGTACTTATTAAGTAGGATGGATATTTAGTATTTCTATGAAATACACGGTACCAATTTATATTTAGTATCCTTAAACAGCTTTATCTCTCATGTTTTTGCCTAGTAACTTCTAGGTCAAGGTAATCTTTCATCATCTCCAACACCCTCTGGAAATGAGTTTCACAGCTCTGCTCTCTACTATTTGAAGAACCACCTCTTTGGTTTATCTGAATCTATTTCATCCTAGTTCTGTTGGATTACCTAAAAGTATTTTATTTTTTTTAACAAGTTGTTGGAAACTAACTTGAAATCCTCATTTCCTTATTCTATTTATTCTGTGTTATGATTCTAGCCAGTGGGTTTTTTTCATGATGTAGATGTCCAAATTTCTTGTCTATTCTCTGAAACACCCCATTAAATCTTCCTAAAATGGTCAGTGCTTCCTCCAAGGTTGGTTCACCAGCCTTACTGTCCTTATGTTGCTGTTTTATTTCCTCTTACATGCTCAGATTATGACAGGCATGTTCCAGATATGTTCCTGCTCTTCCTCACTTCCTCTCATGCATGCTAAATATATTGGGACAGAAAATTCTGCTGATGGCAAGAGTACCATAGAACTTTTTAGATTCCTAGTCATATCTCTTTTTTTTTTTTTTTTTTTTTTTTTTTTTTTACAAAATCATGCTTGTCATTAATGGNAGTAAACAGATCACACAAGTCTTATCTTTCTGTCTGAAGTTCTTCCTTTTTGTGTGTGGCTTTGAAACACTTCTAGATTTCTAATTGTTATAACCTTTCAGAATAATTTCATGGGATAACCAAATACTTTCCAGAAAGGACTTTGTTTTGCTCTGTTTGGTTTGGGGTTTTTTTGTTTATTTTGGGTTTATTTGTTTGCTTGTTTCTTTTCAATGGAAAAACAGCAGCTGTAACAGACCACATAAAAAGACTATAATCTCTCTCATTCTCATTTTAATAGCTGGGTGGAACAGGTAACATTATGATTTAATATATGTGTAACATAACTATAGCATATAGGATAAATATTTTTTGAAAGACAAAGTATATCTTGGTTTTTTGAATTGTTTCACTTTTTTAATTGAAATCAATATGGAAGTAGAATACTTCTGTGGTTTTGGCTTTTTTTTCCTTTAGTAAGGTCTCCGTTTCAAGTGACTGTTCCTTTTTATTCCTTGATGTTGGAATATAATTTCTAATTACACCAACTTTTTTTTTTTTTTTAAATCAGTCTGAACTAAGATTTTCAGTGTTTCACTGTGTATAGGCAGTTAGAGTCCTTTGATACTGCCTATCAACCCATCTGATGCTGAAAATCCATTCATTTAACCCTTGTTAGTGAAATAGCTTGAATTTTTTTATGAGGAATCGAGGTAGATGAAAGTATGAAATAACTTCAATTTCTGAGACCAAGATTCAAGCTCCATAGTGGGGTCCTTGCATTACTAGTGAGCAAGCACCAGGAGCTGGGAACCCTGGGAAGATAAAAATGAAGCCTCAGACCTCTTTCTCCATGTCTATCATAGATGTGCAACAGTTGATGAGTCTTACATCAAAGGTGTATTTCTCAAATGCCCGTTGTAAGAATATGCAGTTCCCACACTTCATTTGCACTTGCAAAAACAGTTTGTGGAACACAGCTACTGATATGAACTACATTTGTCCAACTACATCTGTCCAATCACACCCAAATGTGAAATTATCTTATTGAGTACTGAGTTAATTTACAGCAACAAGGATAAAATTGAGTCCCTTCACAAAATAACTTCTGAAAATATAAGCAACAGTCTGAACTGCTGAACAAACACATGAATCATCAAATCTATTTCAAAGCTTTTCTGAAAGAATGAAAATAAATATTTTATAAAATGCATCCACAGAATATGCTGAATATACAAGTAAAATTCCAGCTCAGATTTTAGGGCATTAAAAATTATGTTACAGGAAAAGATTTATTCTCTTACAAAACAAGGCCTAAAAACTGACCAGCTACAATGAAGCAGTGTCCCTAATGCCTTAATTATAAAATAAACCTACTCAGATGATACTGTACTTTACGGTTTGTATTGGTACATGTCCAAGAAAACTATAAACGAAAGATTTTAATTTCTAGATATATTGAACCCAAACTATTCTAATACATTAAATGTAACTGTTTATTTCTTTTCAAAAGCGAACCTTTCATTATTCCTTTCCATTACCAACATTAATAAATGTGGCAGGCTATGATGATCCCTTATAACAAATAGCAGGCTTTACCACACCTTTTAAGTTGACCCTTTTAGAGAATGACACTATCAAACAGAATTTACTACTAGCATAGTTAACTTATAATGATGAGTAAAATTCTAGCTCAGAAGCGCAGAATTTCTTCTGAGATCAATTCCCCCAAGGAAAACTAATAAGAAATTAGTATTCTGAAATCAGACTATGTTCACAAAATCAAACCATCCCCTTTATTCTTCCTCACAACCAAAAAGAAAAACCCCAAAAGGTAGAAAAATGTCAGCTAGACCTCTGTTTCTCCATGTTGAAAATACTTGTCACAAATTTAGTACCAGACATTATTCAGTTAGTCAGCAAAGGAAAAATTCACATTGATAGAATGAAACCTTCTGAAAGCTATAAAATACAGAAACATAATTCTGTCTCTAAAAGTCCTTTCACATTGATCCTTGAATTGGAATTGCTTTGGAGAATATTCCAGGGATATATTGCTGTATACTTGCCCCGTTCTTATATTAAACATTCGGTTTTGGCCAGTGTTAAGAGATACGGTGACAGGCTTTGGTCCAACTCAGCTAGCCATTCTTACAGCATCCTTTTGAAGTTCTTTAATTCATTGGTACACCATGCTGAAGCAACAGTGATGTTTTATAGAATAACTTCAAAAACACTTTCCTAATCAGGAAAGTCCTTTTCCAGGTTGTGAGAAGAAATGTCTTCTTTTGTAACCTCCTCCTTGCTCAAAATCCTGCAGAGAATATCCACTTCGTGCTTGACATTCTTGTAGATCCTGATGTTATCTGACCTCAGATTTTGTGGTTTGAAATGGAAGGAGGTAGATGTCTTCCTCTTCTCTCTCTCCATTTCATGCCAGAATAAGGTTGTTCTTTCAAAGCATATTCTTTATAATGAGAGATAATGGGGTGGTGAGAAGGATAGAGATTCAAGTCTCTCAGTGACTCTTGAAGGAACAAAGGGAAGGAAGATGCAGAGGAGGAATCTGAACCTGAGCATACTCCAGGTGAAGTTACTGAACTTTATTGCCTTGTCTTACTGAATTATTTTTTTTTCTTCTACCCTAAACTTATGAAGCCCTTCATTCCTGTACACAGCTTCAGATATCAGCCTCTTAGATGCACTTTTAGGATGTTGAGTTTTTTTTCTCCAACAGCCTCAGGTTTTTGACACATATGTCATGTAAAAGCTTATGCAGCAGATCCCTCCTTATCCAGTCCTGACAAGGCTGGAAAAGGTCAAGTTACTATGTACTTGGTGGGACAGGAGGAAATAAGTCAAGCCACTCCTTTCTCTGTCATCATCTTTGAAAGCAATGGAGGACTCCCAGTTTTTATCTTCTTGCCCTCTGAACCTTTACCACAGAGAGCTAGGTGCTTGAATCTTTTTTCTTTATTAAATTTCTTCCTTTGTGAACTAGAAAATACTTCTCCCAGTCATTATTTTCTCTTTCAGGAGAATGAAGGAGGCATTCTCTATTGAAGCAATAGAACTTCTTCCCTTTTAGGATAAGACGAAGAAGGAGGAATGGCAGCAATATACACACACAGCAATAACTTACTGTATATGTGTATATATATATATATATGTATGCACACACCGAGGAAGCCTATCTCTACGCTTAGATTACTTAAAACATCATACTTTGCCCTACCATTTTCCACATGTATGGTGTTGGGAGTGGAAGAGAGGGGGGAAGGAAGGAAAAAAAAAAGTCATTACCTTTGTATAAAAGGACTCCACTGAATTCCTTTTCCCTCCAAAACAACTTAAGATGGAAATCTAATATCGCAATCTTAACTACAATTTTAAGTAAAAATTAACAATTAGTGAGAAAAGCAAAATGAATTTGCCTGTTACTCAGTACTGCACAACTGAGTGCAAACTGCTACAAAATCATAATAGCAATCACAATAATACAGTAAAATCAGAACGACAATCACAGTGTTATAGCTGCTTCGCAGCAACTTAAGTATTTTCATACAAGCAGCACCTTACACATCCTTATCAGGATGTCCTGTGATGCTCTCTTTAGGGAGGAACAAAACTGGTACTCATGCACATCCTTCTATATTTTCAGCAGTTTGTCCAACAACATTCCTGTCAATGTTGGAGAAGTCATGTCTGAAATTTACATCAACCATCCTGATGGTGCTTGCCATTTTATTGTGACAGGGTCTAAGAGAACATGCTCAAGAAAATTATTTTCTTCAGACAATGAAACACAAAACTTGACAGGGTACTATTAAAAAGTAGTGATTTTTACAACAAATGCTAAAATCTGTCCCTCCACGTCTGTCCTGTTAGCTTTTTCTCAAGTCATCAAGTATAATCAGAAAGATGGCAGTGTAACAATAAGTCAAAATATGGAGAATCTAATTTACTGAAATTGAGCTGCATGCACTGCTTGATTAATGGGCACCTGTGTAAAAAGATGAAAATACAGCAGGGACAGAAAAAAAGACTTACTGTCTATTCGCTTTATGGGTGATGGACAAAATGGACATCTGAAAATGGATACACATAACCTAGAAGAATGAGCATCAGCCTACCTCTTGATAACTCTATTCACTTCGTGTAGAAACATCAATCTGCAGAACAGGATCTAAACAGCCAAAGGTATCTAAAAAAGTAACAAAGGTCTCTTCAAAAGCCATAAGCCATTTATCTGATTCTAACAGTGCTGTGTGCCATTACATGAAAGATCACAGTTCAAGCTCCCTGGGCACTTCCTAGTTCTTCTGTTGCAATTAAAACACAGCGAATATAAGAAGTGAAGGAGAAAAATCTTTCTCTTCTAGTACAGAAGTCTTCATTTCTTTTTACACACAAATGAAAGTGATAAATCACACTCTCTAACCATCTCCTAACCACCTTCAAACAGATTTTTTTCAACTGTTTCAATTTTTCCCTGTTGCAAACTTGAAAGGTAATTTTAAGCCTGATTTGTGCCGATATTTATCACATCACAAAACAACTCTGGTAAGACAGTACAAAAATAGTGTTTTCTTACATAAACTAGTTATAGAAAGTCATAGAGAGGGCAGGATTTGCAGCCCCTCATATATAGAGCCAACAGGTTCAGACTGAAAAAATCCTGACCGTTTGTGTAAAACCAGTTCCCATCCAGAGATGCACACTGCCTTCTCTACCACCAAGTATTCAACAGTAACATCTGTTTCATAGATATCAGTGTGATGTTACAATTTTATCCAGGCAGTCACTGCAGGATGCTTGTCTCTAAAATAATCTAACACACTCTTGTTGTCCTACATGGCAATAAAAAATAAGGGTGACACAAAAAAAAAAAAAAAAGCCAACAAAAACCCGAAAAACAACAGTGTAGGAATGCTATGATGCTATGCACTTGAAATTAACTTTAAGCTGATTGTTCTTCAGCATACAATTTGCAATATATTTTTGCAGAACAGACATTTTCATCTCTGTATTAAGTTCAATTACTTTATATGGGTTCCTTTTTCTATCTGTTGCCTGTATAAAATATGTTACTATGTCAAAAAATCTCCTTTATATTCAATAAAAATAATTGGTAACTACTGTAGAGTAATTTTTAATATGATTATTGCTTTGAAACAAAATAACTTTTTTTCTGGTAGAGGTTTTATATATCCCTTTAAAATTTATTTCAAAATGTTGAAAAGTTACTTTGAAAAAAGGTTCAGAAAAGTCTTTGTCACTTAGATTTTCTCTTTTAAAAGACATTTACAAGAAAGTTAGAAGTGAACGTATTGATCCCAAGTAGTGTTATCAAGTCTGAAGCTTTCTCATTTAGCTTCATCCCTTGCAAATTAAGCATTTATCTCAGGAGTCTAGATCACCCCTAGACAGGCAGAGTATGTTAAACTTCAAGCGTGTGTCCTCACCCATTTCCATTGTCACAGACAAAATCTGAAGATGTCGCTGCACCTTTTAGCTCTGAAAGTCTGAACCCAAACTCAAGAACAGTTACCAAAGCAATAGAAAACATGCTAAAAAAAAAAACCCCAAAAAACCCCAAACAAACAAACAAAAAAAAACAACAACAAAAAACCACAACAAACCAACCAACCAATCAATCAAACAAAAAAACCCAACCAAACAAAAAAACACATATACCAGACAGTGGTATAAATATTTTAAGAAAAAGAACTTTTTCCTCTCAGCTGAGTGACACAGAAAGTCTTAACTCTTTAACAATATTTAATAGGAACAAATGCCAGATTCTGTACCCGGGACAGTGTAGTCCTGGATGTCCATCTGGACTGGGGACAAAAGGCTGGAGTACAGCCATGCAGAAAGGGATCTGGGGGTTGATGCTAAGCTCAACACGAATCTACAACACGCCCTTACATTCAAAATGGCCAACCGTATCATGTGGTGCATTAAGTACAATATAGTTAACTGATCTTCATGCGGTGTGGAAAAGAATGTGAAAGAATGGCCCATGCAATCCTTGATAGTTACCAAAAGAACTGTTTACTGCCAGGAGACCTTGCAGGGGAGCCTGTAGGATATCCATAGAGTTGGTTCCCACCCAGCTAATCTCGGGTGCAGAGGTTAGGCTGCTGGTGGGGAGCTGGTTTGGTATTCCTCGGACTGCCACCACTGTGATCTCATGGAAGGAAGCCAGACATGTTAATGTTATGACAGATCAGCCCTGTCACAGGTGGACCCACTTCCATCAGTTCTTCTTCATCTTGAGGTGGATCTTCCCCCATGGACTCCACATCATTCTATGGCAGATTGACAACTATGTGCCCCTCACCATGCTTTGGTGGATTGACATGCATAGGATCCGTGCCATCCATGCCTGGGCTTCACACCATTCCTTGGCAGGATGATTCTTTCTCATCCTGTGCCTGGGGCTCCCTGGAAGAGATGGTCACTACAAAGTTCCAGGAAGGTTGGGGGACCTCAGTGAGCTCCAATCCACCCACTTTCCTGCAAGTGGTGCAGCCTTCCATGCTCAACAGTGGCTTCAAGGGGGCAAAGCATCCAGACATCCAGGCAAGGGAGGCCCAGCCTGCCTGTGCAATGTCTGCTAGTGCCCCATAAAAGAATCACTGATTACCAAGTGTTGTATGGATTCTTCTCCCCCTCTAGTGTGGAGAGGTGCCACCTCTTCTGCGCAGAGCCCCAGGGGGGAGGGGAGGAGAGGTTCTAGCCACCTTTGGGCTGCGGTTCTGGCCCAGTGTGAGGAGCCTGTCAGAGGTCACTAAGGGCCTGGAGGTGTTGGGGGTTTCAGGCTGAGGCGAACCCTTTGTCTGTTGGCTAGTATGAAGGACAAAGCTTCTCACCACTTCTGTGGTTCTTTCGCTTATCCATTCTGAGAAAGAGATCTCCCATTTTGCTTGGAGAATCAGAACCAGCTCCTGAACAAGGGCTTTCTGGCAGGTTTCCAGAAAGAAGCTCTTGCCCATCTCAAACACCTGCCAGAAGATCACTGGATGCACACAAAGGGCAAGATGACATCTAGGAACATCCAGCACAGTTTCACCAAGGACAAGTTGTCCCAGGACCAACATGAGCCTTGCTTTAAAGAGAGAGCAGTGACTGCCATCTACTCCAACTTTAACAAGGCCAGTGACACAGCTTGGAACAAGCTCCTCAAGGAAGTGATCATGGCCCCAAGCCTGTCCGTGTTCAAGAAGCACTTGGTTTAACTTTTAACTTTTAGATTGCTCTGTGTGGAGTCAGGAGTTAGACTCAATGATCTTCGTAGGTCCCTTCTAACTCAGGATGTTCTATGACCCTATTCTATGATTCTATACCTCTGTTTTTGCACTTTTGTGCCTCTTTTTGCTGTTCTTTTGATGGCATTAAGTATCAGTTTGGGAACTCTGAGGAAGACTAAAATAATGAACAGATCTGTCTGAACTATAATACAAAACAAAGAGATTGTATGCAATTCAGCTTAAAAGTAGAAGCCATCATTATTCCTTTTCATGGCTATTTAAAAAGTAAAAAAAAAAAAAAAAAAGTAAAGCTACTGAAGTAATATTTTCAGCTTTATACATTGTCCTAAAGAAAGTGACATGGTTGAAAAATCATCAGAAATTCTATTTTCCACTTCCATTGTGAAATTAAGAGAGCTTTTGCATTCTGAACTCTACCCACACACTGCGGCAGCAGTCCCCTGGATTGTTCTGAGTCTTAAATAGGTGTGCTTTAGAGAAAGTAGAAGGAAAAAATCCTTCAATAGATCCCACGCTAATGACACACTAAACTTTTAAGAAGTTTTCTTTCCATATTTATTGAAGCCAGGCAGTTAATTTTGTACTCATAGGTCCCAATGTATTCACAGTTTCCTACAGGAGATTTGGATATTTCTTTGCTTGGACAATTGTGGCTGTAATTGTCTATTATCCCAGCAGCCTGAGCCTTTTTGTGAGCACATATTATTAGTTGGTGGCAGTGCTCAAATGTTATCTGACATTGGCAAAGAACAATCTGTGGGCCTAGCTTTTCTTCATATATACTGGTGTGTGAATCAATAATAGCTCTTCAGAACTCAAAAAGTCTACCCCAGAGTGAGATTGGAGTAATGAGGGAAAAATCAGGCTCTCCAGTTTGAAATTGTGTTATTAGAGAAACTAGTTGGTACTTAAAAGTGAACTTTTTTGCAATTTTATTTTACTTTTTGCCTCATCTGTGGAACCTGTGGGTCTGCTGAGAGTGAATAGGGCCAAATAGTCTTAATAAGAGGGATGTTGTAATCATTATTGCATTGCACAATTGCAAACTACATGCCACATATTTACTCTGTCAGCAAGTCCTAGCTGGGATGTTACTAGAACTTCTTTGCATATATGTCTTAATTTCTAAAATATTTCAGGTCAGATGTTAATTAAACTGGATCAAATCCTTTGAAACTAAGGCAAGGCACAACATTCAGGAAGTCACATATTTCTCTCTATACTGTGACCTTGTGACCAAGCAGGCACTTCCTTCAGGGAAGTCCAAGTGGAGGTAGGAGGGAAGAGGTACTCTCAGTGTCTGGTGAGTGCTGTGCAGTAATGCACTTCTAGTCTCTTACCTATGTCTCTATGTCCACCCAGCCCCACAGGCTGTTGGCCCCACAGGAGCCAACAGATCTGCTGCACTGTCACAGGGTGGGCAGTTTGGGCAACATCTAAACTGTGATTCAGTTGTATTCACTGAATGTCTTTCCTGTTTCTCTAGCCCAGTCTACATGTAATCTGTAGGAAATACTTAAAGGATATTCTTTGCTTAAAGTGGCTGGTGAGTTTGGTCATGAACGTGAAATAGCCTGTGTATGGTTTCTAGTAATACTGGGCAACAATCTTCCTAAAATTGCCAAGGTTCCTTCAAATCAGTAGTCACTTACGAAAACCTAGCTAACAAGACTGAGAGCAGGGCAGGCTATCTCTTCCCTTCAATCTTTACATCCCCTCTCTCACAGGTCACTAACTCCTGCTCTATAAAGAATATTTCTTCAGAAATAGTTTTCCACAACACAATGAATTAAATGTGAATTCAATAAAATACATTGGAGCTTTGTGTCCAAGACTTAGTTAACATAAACACATGTACATTTTTTAACACTTTTACATTTTTCACTGCCACTGATCCTTCGGGACCTTTTCCCTGTATACACTTCAGCACTACTGAATTTTAAGTACTTAGAATAATTTAGGGAAAGAGAGCTTGTACATATTTATGATATATTCTGTTCAGCTTAGAAATATGGTATCTTGAAAACAGCAGAAACTTAAGTTTCAGATTTATGATGGTAGAATTCTTCTCCTCATTTTGTGTTCTACATTATATTAATTCAATTATCAGATTTCTGAGTTTCAGCATAAAAAAGTTGCATGCAAAAATGAAAATGCAGTGATTATGCAAGTATAGGATTATTACCAGGAAATTAAAGTGGAAATGTTCTCATTGTTTCACCTAGTTTTGGCCCCTTTTAACTGATGCCAGCTAAGACAAACCACAGTCAGTCATTAGAAGTGTAAATTAAATAAGGATTCTATTGAAAAATATTACAACACCATTTTGTACCTTGCTTTCTGAAATCCAAAGCTATCTAAAGCACACTTGCTGTGCGCTTGATCTCATAATGAAATTGTACTTTAAAGAGATTTGCATGAGTCCATACAACTCTGTTTTCCACAGCGTTAATTCATTAAAATCTGGAATTAAGTTGTATAAAATATGAACCACCATGGCTCTGAATTAGCCTATGAGAAAGACAAATACTTCAAGGACAATGAAAGAAAAAGTTGACCTTTCATCTTAGTTAAACTCAGTATCATGTCAGGGTGACTGTTCTTCCAGGATTAAAGGAAAATTATGACAGAGTAAAAGGGCAATAAACAATACTAGGGGAAAGATTCCAGTGTCTCTGTGTAGACTAAGTAAATACCACATTAGGTGACAGATGCAAAGAATACATTTTTAGGAATCAGACAAGATTACTTCTTTAAAAGAAAGTGTTCAAAGGTGCCCAACCTATCTCCCTCTTTCCATGATTTCCCCCACTCAGTACACTAAAAAAAAATTATATATTTCTGAATTTTAGAGTAGGCAAAAAATCTATTTTAAGAGGTAACTATCAATGAGACCATACTGTATTTTAATTTAAATTTATAACAAAATTGCCCCTCTCTCCTCCCCCATGGAAAGGACTCTATTTGGCCATTATTTAGTAATATTTATCAAAAACAACACAACCAGAAATAGTAAAACACTAATAAAAATAGGTTTCTCATGGTATTAGGACTGTTTGGAAAACCTCTATAGGATGCTCAAAATAAATGTAGGTCAACAGTAAAAAAATATCATTGTATCTCAAAAATCCACAGTAGTTAAAAAAAAAAAAAAAGAAAAAATAGTTGAAAAAATGTTCCTGAAAGCAGAAATTGTGTGCAATTATTGAAATTTTTTTAAAAAATATTGAAAAGTTATTTAAAAAACATCAGTCTTTATGTAAAAAGATATTTAAAAAGTCACAAACATTTTGTGAAGTAACTTTTCAGAGAAATAATCATTTTCAATTAACAGTGTAAAGTGAAATTTGTCCAGAGAGTCAGTGAACATACTGGAAACCAAAAAGAAAGTACAAAGAAAATAAGGCAAAACAGAGAGCTGGGTCTGCTATTTGTTGTGGTATTTTGGCACAAAAGAATCCAGGGAAGCTCCCAAACCATAATTTCTCTTTGTGGAGGTGGAGAATCATAGTATAATTTTCTTTGGAAGAGGCCTCTGGAGAACTCCAGTCCAAAACCCTGCTCAAAGCCAGGCCAGCTTAGAGGAGAATGACCACTACAGAGCCTCTCTGTGCAACCTGTTTAAGTGTTCAGACCACCCTCACTTTGAAATTTCATTGACTAACACTCAATCGGCTTTCCTCAGCTTGCAACTTGTGTTTGCCATCTCTCACCCTACATACCTTTGAGCAGAGTATGACTCCTCCATGCACTGCCCCAGGCCCACTTCTTCCCAGGCTGCAGGACATTACCCAGTAGTGACTCCATATTGACATGTGAGAGACATCACTAGTAATCAGCCACTGGATGGACTTGATGCCATTGATAACACCTTTGAAACCAGCTGATCATCTTTTTTTTTTTCCCCCCACACAATTCATAGTTCACCTTTCCAGTCCATGTCTCACCAACTTTGCAACGATGTCCTGGTTTGAGGGTACTACAAGAAATCGTGTCAAAGGCCTTGCAGAAGTCAAAGTTAACAACATCCGTTCCTTTCTCTCATTTATGGAGCCAGTTGCCTCATCATAGAAAGTCACCACATTGGTCAGGCACCAGTTTATTCTTGGGAAATCTGTGCTGACTGATTTCAGTTGCCTTTTTTCATGTAAGTTACAGAAGGATTTGCTCCACCCCCTACCCAAAAATTAAGATAAGGCTGATTAACCTGTAGTTCCCTGATGCTGACCCTCTTACACGGGATATGGTGTATACTAACTCTTCCATAATGTGGATCTAAGGGCAACTGAAGAGACACAACACCCATATTTTAAAAGCAGAACTTTGAAGCAACCATTGAAAGAAGATGGGATCAGGAACTCTGACCTCTATAATATAACATTATTATTAAAATACATAGATTATACCTCTATATTATGTGTATGTATATTTATATAGTATGAAATTAACACACTTAAGGATAAATGTAATATAATAGGAAGATAAATATAGTATAGTAGGAAAGAATCAAGTTGCTTTTTTTTTTTTTAATGAAGTGCATGCCTACCACATTAATCCGTCAGAGTCTATTTAAGACTGCAAAACATGATGGGAAAGGACAAAATTAATCATGTTATAGAGTTCCAAAAGGCTTTTGATGAAGTCATTCACCAGCAACTGTTAAAGGAATTTAGTTGTGATGCAATGCAAAGGCATGCTTCGCAGACTAAAAATTAGTCAAAAGACAGAAAACAAATGGTTGGAATAAACAATCAGCTTCTGCAATGGATGGCGGTTACCAAGATTGTTCACAATTATTCATCCTGACACCCATAGTGTTCAAAAAAATTAATAAACTATCTAGAAAAGGTGACAAAACTTGCAGCTGACATAAAATAGTTCAAGACATTCAAAAGCAAATTCTACCCAGAGCAGCTGCAGAACATATCACATTACAGAATAAATAGGCAATAAAATGAAACTAATTTTGTACAAGTATTTTGTACAGGGAAACATGAAAAAAAAAAAAAAGGCGGTAACAATACATATGCAGTCAGGAGATCTAAACTACTACCTCTCAGGAAAGAAATCACAGGGTGACTGTCACAATTCCTTGAAATGCCAGTTTAATTGGCAGCGCCACTTCATGTCCCCAGAAAAGTCAGGTATTACTGCAAAACTTTGAATAAATCATTAGTGTACTGATGCAGCATACAACATATTTTAACAGAGGATCCCATTGCTGCAGGAAACAGTGAGGACCAACTCTATACATAGCTTCAGAAGACAGTAATCAAATGCCCGAATATAGAGTCATAGAATCATATCATATAGATCCACCATCAGTGTTAAGTACAGTAACCCGGGAAACCTCCAGTTTAAATCACTGCCAGGACCTTGAAAAGTGTACCAAGGGATGCACGAGCAGTAGGGCTACATCTGTACCCACCAGCAGACACTGCCAGAGACAACTTACCAGTCCAAATGAAGCTTTGCTCTGACGCAGGGCAGAACTTACATTATGATTCTCTGAATAATAAAATGTGAATTAGATTTACATTTCAGAATTCATTCCACGTTTTATGTTTTAAGTTTTCAGTGTAGCAGGTAAGGAAAATTGAAAACATTGCATTCATTTAGTGACCACTCTTGACAGAAAAGAGATTTCTAGGCATTAGAGTGATTAACTCTTTTAAACATCATTTGGGCAAGAGGGTTTAGTACATTTTGAATGTAGACACTTTTGAAAGATAAAGCCATAGTCTGGACTAAATTCCTGTTTGTTTATTTCAAATCCTCAGAAATTACCTAAGTGAGGTAGATGGGCTGGTATTGAAATTACAGGGACGTAGCACAGCTATTCACTCTCTCAGCCTTCACAGGGCACTTTTATCTTTTCCTTGGAGTTATTCATTAAGATAGTTTGTTGAACAATCAGAAGGCAGATACAATGACATGTAAAGAGTACAAAGGAAATATCCTTTGCATCCTTCAGTCATTACAGTACCCTATATTTACCCTTAATTTATGAAACACAAGAAAGAGTTTGTAAGGTGATAAAATTGTAAACGAAAACAAAATACAGTGCAGTAAACATAACCACACTGGATATCTTACACTAGTGGTGCACTAAAGATTATGCCTTTCAGCTGTTCTTTAGCACAAATCTAATAGGTGAGTCTGGCTATAAATTAATATCTAACTTTCACTGAAGTGACCAGTTGATAAAGATAGAATTCCCTGAACCTATTCAAGCAGAAAGTGCCAAGAAAGAAAAGTTATAAAAATATATAGCCTAGGGAAATGGAATTTTTGTCTAAACTTGGGGCAGAATGCAGGGAGCTTGTCCCCTTCATGTAAGGATTTGTGGTAAGCCCTTCCATTTTAGTATAAATAACATTGACATTTGTGCCATTCAGTATTAAAAGGTTATTAGTATATGGTGAAATACAGTCAAGCTACAGCAGCATAATAAGTTATTGTTCAAAATTTAAGGCACCTTAGCTACCTTTGTGTATACATTTACAAAGAAAAACCACGCTAGCTTAAAATTCAGGACTAGAAGCTTAATTTAAAGCAGTCGAGTTTAAAGACACTCGTTATCTTACTGCTATTCTATGGTGTTTATATGGTCAGCTACGACATCTTAAGAACAGTCACCCATTTAAATGCAGAATTATATCACATTCTGTTATATACTGAAGCTCAAAGGTCACCAAAACCTGGCTCCAGGCTTCTCAATTATGATACTGATTTTTTTTACAGAAAATTGGTGCTAGCTACAAAATATACTCAGTTCATAAACTAGACAGAATAGCACAGGTGGGGAAATTCATACATACACAACATTAAGAGAAAATAGAATGATGTATCTATTAGTTATGGCCAAACTGTGAGAAAGATTCATTTCTTCAGTTAAAGCAGCCAGTTGAATGATGCAAATTGTTTCTGAAATATCACTAATCTTGCAGGAAGGAATTGCTTTTCAAGACTTTGGGTTTCTCTGTGGGAGATAGGTACTTCCATTTGGCATAACAGCCAAAGACACAGAACTGTCCTGCTGTAAAGGACTTGTGGAGCCAAAAGGGTTTTTTCACAAAAGCAAAAGGGGTACTGAAAAGCTGTCTCCACTAGCAATCAAAGGGAAATTGCTATTAATGCACTAAAGACTTCGGATCAAATGACCCCAGACTCCAAAACATATTTTATTTCATATGTACTTTTTCTCTGTCCAAAGAGTGCTGACTGCTCTTCCACTTTGCTGACCCAAGATATCTACCAAAATACACTAAGGCTTATTGCTTTTATTACTATTAACAGAATTATTGTTTTATTTCCTTAAACACTACATAGCATCAAAAATATTCTAAGTCCTGTTAAATTATCTGAAAAAATAAAGGAGTATATTTTAATTGTATATATTATTGGACCAGAAAATATTAATCTTTGGATGATCAGTTCTAATGACCTTGAATCTGGAAAAAAGAAAAAAACGAACAATTAAATTCTAAAATGCAGAATTTTAATGTTTCTCTGCAAACTGTTTCAGCTCTCCATGTTCATTAATATCCCACTAGGAAAAAACTTTACATTCTTATTTCTATCCACATGTCAAAATCATGTCCTCCAGCTGGTGAGCATCTGTCATAGTTGTACGGGTTCATCTTAGGGGATATAGAGTGTTCAGCATTTCATCTTGGGAATGATATTTTGCAATCTTTAGCAATATAGCTGGTGACACTGTGAATAGCTGCTGCAGGTCATGCAGTTGAGAAGTTTTAAGGGTATCTTGTTTCCAACTGTCTAAAATTTTTATTTTTTATTTCAACAGTTATGAAAAGGGATAGTATCTCAGGGCATCTATATAAAAAGCAGTCAGCTAACAAGGCTAATAAATACACTTCTAGGTCATAACAATGCCAAAACAGTTTTCCTTTAAACCACAGTTTCTTGCATGACAAAACAAAACTGATCCTTAATCAGAACGTTGCTAGATGAAGGGCAAAATGAAGTTGTGTCCAAATTTTCAAAACCACAGGTGACATGTGAATTGAAAGAAACCATGACAGAGAACAATGTTCATAAGTGCTATTTTTTTCATGCAGGGAGAAACTGAAGGATCTTCTTAATTTATAGACAGATAAGTGAGGCATCCTAAAAAAAAAACAGGCAACATGGAACATCATTCAAGAACTAATGTTAGTTGGCAATCACAGAAATTTTCCAGGACTATGAGTTCAGAGTCCTGATTCATAGTTACTGTGTATTTGCATGCTCAGGAAAACTGTAAAGTACAGAGGAATTATGCTTCTGACATAAGCAAGATGTAAGGACATGCTACTCTGAGGAAGACTGAGGGAAAAACTTTGGAGTTGAGTAGAAAAGAAAAAGACAATGCTTGGGAGCTCTGCTGATTTCATTAAAAATTAAACAAAAGATAGTTTGCTTGGTAACAACAACAACATCAACAAAGACCTTAAGAAAAAATTCTGCTATAATACAAGCAATCTTCAATACAGAATTCTAGGTGACACAATCAAAAAAAAAAAAAAATCAAATAATGCTGGTTGAAGAATTTAAAAGAGGCATTAGATGAGCCAGGTAAGCCATCAAAGGCAGCTGCTTTCTATCAAGAGTCACTACCTAACTCCCTCCCCCATCTTTAGGAAGCTCAGGAAAGGGGAGGTTTGTTTTTGTTTTCGCTTGCTTCCTTGTTTTTCTCAGCACTGCTTTTCTTATTGGAAATTTTCTTCCTCAGGAAACCTCTGATGAAGTCAGTAGTTTTGCTGTTCTCTATGCAATTTGAAAAGCAAAAGCATACAGTGCATGGAATCTGTTCAGCTAACCATTCCTCTTAGACTATGGGGGTTCATTCTGCTCCTCATCCCTGACACCCAACTCAGGGGTCTGGGTACTCAGAAAACAACTAGTCTTACTAATAAAGACTGAGGCAAAGAAGACATTAAGTACTTCAGCTTTTTACTCATCCTTGGTCTTATTCCACGTGCTCCAGCCAGAATCACAGTTGTTCTCAATGAAGTTTCTGGTACTATTTTTCTGAAGAGTTAAACCAAATTCTGCAGCCTTAGAGTTGCCAACTAATATTTAAATTAAGCCCGATAAGCACTTTCCATGAAGTAAGCATGAATAGTTCCATTATGTATCCATTTTTATAGAGTGGCTCAAATCCCAGTTATACTAATGAAAGTCTCTACTGATATCTATAGTGTCATTTAAGATTTACAACAATAATGATGAAGTCAGAACCTGAAGCTGTGCCACTATATTAATATTTCTGAGTTTCTTTTCAAAATCACAATACAACTTAATTGTGCTACCAGGATATTCACTAAAATGATAATTCTACAGAAGACTGACAGGTCAGATGGACCTTCACTGAACTTCTTTGACTTTCACAAGGTCACATGAAAGGTTGATGTATAATCAACATCTCTTCGAGGACCTCTGTCATGGTTTAATCCCAGCCAGCAACTAGGACCACAAAATTGCTCACTCGCTCCCCTTCCCCCACAAGTAGGGTATGGAGAAGAGAGAGAGGAGGGGGAAAAAAATCTCATGCATTGAGATAAAGACAGTTTAATACAGGAAGAAGAAGGAGAAGAAGGAGAAAAAAAAATGTACAAAATAGAGTGAATACAAGTCACTCACAACCTGATGATCAGTTCTCAGCCTGTCCTAAGCAGTGATTGCTGATTCCTGCCCACCAGCCAACCCCCATTTATTTACTGAGCATGATGACGGTGTCCAGCTTGACCTGTCTCTACTCCCCCTCAACTTCTATGGCAAGCTGAAAAAGTCATTGCTAAGTAATGTTTAAATTAGTCAAGAACTAAAAAGATATATCAACATTACTCTTATACTAAATCAACAAAAACACAAATCAATCCAAAGCACAACAGCTACTAGAAAGAAGATTAACTCTATCCCAGCTAAAACCAGGACAATCTCCAATAAAAATACAATTTAATTTGGTCATTTTCTCCAATGTCTCAGTCTGTGTCTTATTTTGTTCTCAGTTTGCTCAGCCACTTTCTTAGTCAGGTTTTCTATTGCTGCTACACTGATGGGACCAGGGAGACTGTCTTCAGATACTGTTGTACCCTGTCAGCAACCTCATTTACAGTTAGTGTGTCAGTATCAGATCCTCCCCAGACCATTGTTGACAAAGCGTGGGAATACACACAATGCAAGGTGCACTCCACACTAACTTTCTCAACAAAGGTCGTTTGCATGCATGGCATTTCATCAGGGTCTATAATCACTTGCCAATTGCTATAAATCATCTCTGGAACGGCCAGTTCTCTCAGATACTTAATAGCTTTCTTCATGGTGGTCCATTTGCTTGGACAGCATTGAATATCATCCTTAAAGGGATATCTGCTCTTTACAGCTGATACCAGTCACCTCCAGTGGCTGAGAGTATCTGCCTTATTCCCAATTGCTTCATCAATATCTCCCTCACTGGCCAGGTTTCCCAGCTGCTTGACCTCTCTGCCATCAAAGGCTATGGAATTAGCTCCATTGTCCCAGCATCAGAGCAACCCGGAGAGAAGTGGCTCCCCAACACAACGAGTCCTTCCTCATATTTTGCAAATCCTTTATAGGGAAAGATTGAGTAATAATACGTACATATGAGCCACCATCCTGTATTGACACTGGCTGAGAAGGATCCTCTCCTTTATTTACCCAAGAAGGAGCTGTGAATCTGCTGTAAGAGGGTACTTTCCTTCATCGACATTAGAAGGACCCTCTCTTGGGTCTTCACCAGAGGAACCCTCTCCCATGCTGTTTGGCTTGGGCAGGTCTTTGTCTTAAGGGGCAGGGGAACGACTTGACTTTTTTTTTCCCACTTTCTGATCACGGGGGCAATTCTTACTGGTTCTGCTGGCGTTGGAGGAGCAGCAGTGCTTGTTCTGGGAGCTGGGGCAGTGCAGCACTGGCTGTCGGGGTGGGAGCAGCCGGTGCGGCTCCAGGCACGGGAGGGGCAGGCGATGAAAGTGCAGGGGGTGCAGGCAGCGGAGTCACTTTTACCGCAGGCTGATGGGTGACTGGTGCCACGGCGGGCTGGGACCGGAGCTGGAGTTGTGGCTTTTGCCATTGCTGGTAGAGATGTGGGCCTGGCCGGTGCCGGAATTGGTAGGGGAGCAGACGATGCCGCTGGAACCGGTGTTGGCGTGACCTTCGCCAGTGCTGCTGGCTTGGCTGGAGCCAGAGCCGGGACTGGTTCTGGTTGTGTCTGTGCTGAGGGTCTCGCTGGGGCCATGGTCTGACCTTCTGCTATCTCTGATTCCACCCATGTCTGAATAGCAATCCTGCATGTCACATAATACTCAATCCGATGCTCCTCATAATTAATAAAAATCATCCCCTGCTGCACATTCAGTAGCATCTACAACAAAATCATGATCACATGACAGAGACAATTATCACAATCATTCTCTAGACAGCCCAAAGGTTTTTCATCACCTAATTCCATTGGTATCACTCTGGGATAATCACTAAAGGGCAAAGTAAACTTTGCCCAGGTAAAAAAACAATAGTGTAATTAGCAAAGGAGTCCATCACATGATGCCTGAGATGTGCATGTATCCTAGTAATCCAGTTTCCCATATTATACAACTGAAAGCTAGTCCACACCAACACAGCACACCTGGGCCACTGCATTCAAACACAAACCAAAAATAAATCGATCTATATATTCAACCAGTTAAACACCACTGTATCAGCTTCATGCAAAGCTCTCTAAAAACACCATATAAAATACTGTGTAGGAACAACATGATGTTTCTACATGTTTTGCGGGATACTGAAGCTGAATAAATGCCTTTTTATTTACTAATTACAATACTGACATTTTGAAAATTACTTCAGACTGACAGAGTAACCATTACAAACCTACTTATAAAGTATGAAAATGACAACTAAGTTTCCAGGTCTCAGACATATCACAGTCACGCATGTTGGCTGATCTGCCTTTATGACATCTAGCACAGAATGACAGGCATGCTGCTGGCCTACATTTTCACTGCTGCCAACCCCAAAATGCCAGAGAGCTCAGATCTTACTATTTCCCTTTTGATTTTGTCAGACAAAAAGCGTTTGGGAGGAGAAGGCATACACAGAAGTAACTGGGACAGAAGTTGAGAAATACTTATTATTGGCCCAGATTTCTCTGCACAGTAAACCAGTCAGCTTCTTCCACTAGACACTCTTACCTGCTGGTATCCCCTACTAACAACAGGGTGTGTTTGCCCCAGTTCCCCATTGAGTCCTGACTCTTTTCCAGGCTCGTGTATTTTATTCCTGGAGCCTGTCAAAGGTGTTTTATTTCCTTTTCCTGACCATGGCTTTTCTGTAGCCATTCCTATTTTCCACTACACGTTACTCATCTTGAACAAAATTACCATCCACCAACATTTACGACTGGACCTCCCCCAGATATCTCAAGGTTCCCCTATAACATCTACATATAGACTTTCTGAAAACTTTAGTGCACTTCAGGCGCTCCTGCTGTCTCCACTAACTCGTCCTAACAAGCAGTAGCCATCTATTCACATCGGTTCTTCAAACATTCTCTTAAAACCATACATAATTTCCCTGCCCCTCAGATAGCCCTTAGCTACTTCTAATATATTATTTAGTTCCTATCCACATACTCTGCATAATTCCTTATCCTTCCCTTGGCATTTTATTAATATGCACAATATTTCACGTTAGCATAGTATTAATCAGTTCCAAATATAATGCTTAGTATTTCACTAAATTGTACACTCTCAAATACCTTACTTAAATGTTGCAAAGATTAAGGTTTTAGTACACACACGTGCCATACCAGTTTCCAGTGCCTGACTCTGAGAGATCTCCTTCATTGACTCACTCTCTTGTAAAACCTTTCCCCAGAGTGCTGACAAAGCTAATGATCGCACATCCTTTGCGACTGGACCAACAACAGCTGTCTCTCAAAAGCTGTGTGTATACAGTCTAGAGAAAGATTAGGCGTGGGGAGTGGAAATTCAGTCAAACACAATTAGTTGAATTGGGATAAGTTAACAGCACATGATGAGACTCCTCAGTCTGAGAAAGAGGAAATGTAGCCCAATCAGTACGCGATATTTGATTTATAAAAAGCTGACACTTCTTATTGGAAAGCTTGACTAGGTTTAAGATGGCGCTGGTAAAAACAGGTTAAGTTGCCTATTTAGATCTCATTTTTCTAAACAACTTGCATACATTACAATGATGAATGTGTAAAAAAAATTAATCAGAACAATATTGTAGTCTGAAATAAATTAATAAACGTAATATTGTCAGAACTCTCGAACTTCACCTTTTTGGGTGAATGCATTTTTTTCCCAGCCTAAATGTTCTCTTCTGATTAAAGACGGTGTGTGGTGTGAGGTTTTTTTGTTTATAAATAAAGGTTTTTGTTTATAAATAACAAATGTATTTATATTCTAAGTTTCTAGCAAATCCCAAACTGCAGAAGAGTTGAATTTCTTTTAAAACTATTACACATGAGGAAACTGATTTCATTGGTATACATTAGATAATTAAAATCATCTCAGGCTTGTGTTTTTCTTGGAGGGATTGTAGGGTTGGAAAAAAATGTCGTTTCTTTATTTTAAACGTTTTTGCTTTTAGAAGGGAGGTTATATGAACAGCTTCCTGAATACTAACAGAGTTTTAACTAAATTTTCTCAAATCAGGTGTGAAGCCCTCTGTATTAGAGAAGGTTCTACCATCACTGGTAGAATCACAGACGGCAAGTATCATGCTGTTTACTGTTTTGGTGCATTGCTGTTTCTTTCACAAGACAGCCGTGCAAATAGGGCACCTGTCTGGAGACTGGCAGTTCATTTTGGAAGCAAGTTGAAACAGGAAAATCGTAGACAGTTCTTTCACTTTAAATGCTGTCTTTGATATGAAAAGGATAGTAGGTTACAAATTAAATGTAGCCTCCTTGGCTTGATGGTGGTATGCGCAATTTTCGAATATTCTGTCTGCATGCATGTGTATGTGCTTGAGAGGGAGACAGACATGAACAGAGACTGAAAGCTTATCAATTAAAAAAATAGTCTTATGCCTGAAGTAGGCAAGCAATGAGAAGAGTAGAAATTCAATCTACCGTACATGATATAAATTATTTTGAGTTACTGTTTTTCAACATTGTGCTTATAGCTTGGCATTAGCCGGGTCAGCAGTCATTTCCGATGCTTACAACCCCACGATAGCTGAAGAGATTTTTTTGCCTATTGCTCAATGTCTGTATGGATGAGTAGAGCAGCTGACAGCTGCATGTAAGCCAATATATAACTTCCAAATAATTTTTTAGCCTTTCATCCTAAAGTTACCTTATTCAGCAAAACAACCTCTCTCATACTCTGGAATATTGAACTTTAAGTTCCATCAGTTGAGATTAAGAAGAAAGTAATTCTCTCCTACAGTGATTTTCATGGGTATGATCACTCATTAATCCTATCAGGTTATCAGTACACAAGCAAAGCTTATATTTTTTCTCCCTTAATTTAGACAATTCGTAACCTACCAGCATTCCACCTCCCAATCCCCTCAAAGTGTGTAAAAAAGGGGAAAAATAACAAATTTAGGACTAATAATTTAGCAATATAGAAAATCGTCTTTTGCTAGTATCATTTCCTTCGACTAATGTAATTTCATGCTATAGGCTTTGAGGAATTTCTATCCAACTCATCATCTTCTGAAAACCTGAAACCTAGCTAAATTACTTTTTCTCAAGGAAGTAAAAGTTCAGATTTGACATCAGAGTAAAACTAATCATGATGTCAGTAAAATAAGTAACAAAGTGTTTAATAGGCGAAATCCTAAAAATCAAGAACCTGTCTACATGGAATAATTATTGAAAGATCACATTAGTACACAAAACCTTCCCCGCAATTTCCACCCCCCAGTTATCCTCTCCCCCCAACCTTCTCCTAATCCTTCTAACATGCACTACAAACTAGAGTATTATATCATTTTTCTGATAGTTACTCTCTGAGAAATTGTTGCATGATTACTGACCACAACTTTTATTTTTACTCATTTGAATCCAGGAAAAGTAGGGAATCCAAATTTGGCCTACATCTTAAAGCAAATCTTTGAAGTATATCCTTGCATTGGTGAAGTGGTGCGCCTCAAATAATTTCTACAAATGTTGGTATTTTTCTTTAGTCATATATGTGTGGCATGTCAAATAATAATACAATGTTTATTATTTACAGTAATAAACCATAAGTATTGTTGAGATACATGTTGAACAAGAACCTATGTACTCCTTCAGATGCACTGAAGGTTCACAGATCAGTTATGCCTGAACACCTATTTACGAAGCTGTCCTTTTCTTAGCTGATAATTACCACCACACAGCTGAGATGCCACATCTGACTGCATTAACACTCCTTATCTAAAACTAATTTAGGCTTAAAGGGCTTCCTGAATTTACCACTGAAAGCAGTTTGAAACCTTTGATTAAGGTTAATCTCATCAACTTCACAATAAAACAGTATAAAAGTGCTTATAAAGATAGGATAGATGGTCACTGCTAATTAGGTGAGGAAAAGTCATTCAATTCTAGCGTAACTGCAAAATCCTGATATTTCCACAATATACCATATAAACTCTACTACAATGCCTACATAAATGCTAATTGAAGATTTTTTTGGCCTTCAATAATATAGTCAATTTCTGGTTCTAATATAAATGCATTAACATAAAAACCATAAAAAGCCCTCCAAGCTAAGACCTTGGGCCACTGCTACATATCAGTTGAAATACATCTTAAGGTATTTCAGACAAGAAATACGAAACAAGACAATTGAAGTTATGTAGTACTCACAGGTCATGATTTGTGTTGGTTATTAACTATTTCAGTTGAAATAAAATGCATGTAAAAAGCCACACAAAATAGTAAAGTTGTGTGATTCAATTTTAAATACGGTTAATTCAGACCTAAATGTAACTTGAGGTCAAATAACAGGTTTCACTGCATTTACTAGTATTTCTTGTCACTACTAAGCTGACAGGAATAATTGCCTGCTTTGCAAAAAAATTAGTGAAGTAATGCAACAAAACTGACATACCCAAGACTGGGATCTTTAACAAGAAATATCCTACCGCATAAGTGCAGCAGGAATCATTCGTCTTACACCAAGTTTCAGAGGCTCCCAGTTCTACAGTGCCCATTCTGTGGTGATACCTCTAATGAAAGAGATTTGGTGCAATATAACATCAGTGTTAATTCTTGCTTTGCAGAGGGATCTAGACAGATTAGAGCATCGGGCAATAATTAATGCTATGAAATTTAACATGTCCAAGTGCCAGATTCTGCATCTAGGACAGAGTAATGCTAGGAACAAGCATAAATTGGGAGAGGAGCGGCTGGAGAGCAATCAGCTCCCTGCTTCAGATACTACGCTGCTTGAAGAACTTCCAGCTACCCTCTAATGTAGATAAATGTGGAGAATCGCATGCCTGAATCACAGCAAACCTACATCTGATACAATTACCCCTGTACTTCATAAATGCAGCCATCAAATTAATGTGGTCATAGAGACTATAGAAATCTGTGACTGAGCAAGCATCTCTTCCCAGGGTGTTAATGCATTGCAGAGAGATCTACTTGATAGTTCAGTATCAGGTCAGGGACTTAAAATTTAACATGAGATGACTGGATGGTGCAAAAATCCTAGGATACCTCTCCTAGAAAAAAGAAGTATTTCCAAAAATAAAACCAAAAATTAACAAATTAATGTTTGAAAAAAAAAATAATTAACAACAGCAAAAAGCTTCAAGAGAAAATAAAGTATGCAATGTAAGTGGCAAACACGCTAATTTTATTTAGGCTTTGCTTTCATCTTACATGGTTTCACAACAGTGAAATTCTAGTGACTTACCATCTCACCTTTGTGCCCAGCAAGATCACAGAGTAGATCCTCCTAGAATCTCTGCTAAGGCACATGGAAAATAAGTAGGTGATTGATGACAGCCAATATGGCTTCACCAAAGGCAAATCATGCCTGAAAAATTTGGTGGCCTTTTACAATATTGCCACAGCCTTGGTAGACAAGGGCTGGGCAACAGATGTCATCTACCTGGATTTACGCAAGGTGTTTGACACTATCCCACATGACATCCTGGTCTCAAAATTGGAAAGTCATGGATTTGATGGAGTGACCACTTAGCGGGTAAGAAACTGGCTGGATGGCCACACTCAAAGCATTGTGGTTAACGGCTCAATGTCCACATGGAAGCCAGTGATGAGTGGTATTCATCGTGGGTCAGTACTGGGACCAGTGCTGTTTAACATCTTTGCTGGAGACAGGGACAGTGGGATAGAGTGCACCCTCAGCAAGTTTACCGATGACACCAAACTGTGGTGCAGTTGACACGCTGGAGGGAAGGGATGCTATCTAGAGGTACCTAGACAGGCTTGAGAGGTGGGCTAGTGCAAATCGCATGTTTAACCAAGCCAAGTGCAGGGTCCTGCACCTGGGACATGGCAATCCCAGGCACAAATACAGGTTGGGCAGAGAATGGCTGGAGAGCAGCCCTGAGGAGAAGGACTTGGGAGTGCTCACAGATGAGAAGCTCAACATGAGTTGTCAGTGCACAATGGCAGCCCACAAAGCCAACCATATCCTAGGCTGCATCAAAAGAGGTGTGGCCAGGAGGTCACGAGAGGTGATTCTACCCCTCCACTCTACTGTGTCCAGCTTTAGGGTCCTCAACACAGGAAGGACATGGACCTGTTGGAATGGGTCCAGCAGAGGGCCATGAAAATAATCAGAGGGCTAGAGCACCTCTCCTACAAAGACAGGTTGAGAGAGCTGGGACTGTTCAGCCTGGAGAAGAGAAGGCTCTGGGGAGACCTTATTGCAGCCTTCCAATTCCTGAAGGGAGCCTACAGGAGATCTGGGGAGAGACTTTGTATCAGGGAATGTAGTGATAGGACAAATGGTAATGATTTTAAATTGAAAGAGCAGAGGTTTAGATTAGATACTAGAAGGAAATTCTTTACTGTGAGGGTGGTGAGACACTGGAATGGGTTGCCCAGAGAAGTTGTGGATGCCCCATCCCTGGAAGTGTTCACGATCAGGCTGGATGGGGCTTTGAGCAACCTGTTTTAGCAGGACGTGTCTCTTCCCGTGGCAGGGGCCCCTTCCAACTCTAACCATTCTATGATTCTGTAATTCTGTAAACAGCAAAAAGCTCTTGAACAGATAGATGGTCCCAAGCAAAATTCTCACAGCTGAATAACGCTGAACTTTGGGGAGTTTAATTCTATAGTTACTTCCTTGCAACCGCTCTGGGGGTTTAAAATTTTTGCTAGATTTCATTTCTACCTAAGCCTCTTCATAATTGTATTTTTCTAGGGAAAATAAAGATAAAAGATAAAGATAAAATAAAGGCTGATAAAGACGACAAGGGAGAAAAAGAATGCCCCTCTGGGACATTTCTCAAAAAGAGAGTGCAGTGTCTGTAAATGAGAAAAAGTGAGATTTGTGGAGGTAAGCAAGAGAAAGAAAATGTGTGCTTAAAGATGAAATGGCAAAGATATCTTGCCAGAAAAATTCATTATCTTTAATTTGCTCCAGGATAGTGGGGTCAATGTGACAGGAAGGTAATGATTTTTTTCCTATGGTAAATAATGAAAACATACTAGAACTAAGGTCTCATGAAAAACATCCTTGAAGAATGAATAAAGTAAGTCAAAAAAATTTTGAGACCAAACAGTATTCCTCTAACATTTCAAAGAGGCTATCTTCCCCGTGTAGACAAGCATTAACTGTAGGTACAGCTGGTACCAATCAGTAAACATCAGTAGACTGATTTTTGTCTCTTTTAACATGTGTGACAGAGAGTACAGATTGCGACATAAACTAGCTTTAAGCAACTGAGCAGTTCCAAATTCACAAGAAACAAACCATACATTTCAAAAAACCTGTACCTTCCCAATATCAAGCTAAGAGCTAGCCGTGAATCACAACAACATTATTTCTTAGCTTTGTGACTCCCTTGTGATAATAGAATATGACAGATAACATTTCCTTTCACAGACAGAGAAGGGAGGAACAAAGTCAGCCAAATTCGAAACAGGACTTTGGAGGAATTTCAGCAAAGCATTTAATAGTTAAATTGTGAAAAGCCTTCTACAGGCATGCAAAATGCCCCGGCATGTGGTGTCTGAGCTGCTGCTTTTTTTCTGAGCATACCAAGAAGTTGTGGCAGTTCGCGAACTGAGGTCACTTATAGGCTGCATCAAGGTCTGTCTGGATATACCCGAAGGGCTCAGCTCTACAATACACCTCTGTTGTGCCTGCCTCATTTATCTCCACAAGAAAAGGGCTGGATGAAGGACCCTCACTGAAGTAGTCATTTTGGGAGACAGTTCCCAACTATGCACAAGATATGATACAAAATATGCTTGGGGTTTGTTTTTTCCCCAGCATGGCAGCATGCTTAGCTGATGATGTAGAGCATCTGAAGAATTAAAAAGAGTAGGTTTTCAAAGTAAAAGATAAGGCAGCCAGAGGCCTGCATGAGAAAGGTTGAGGGGTATGTGGAAAGCCAGATATTTTGAGAAAGGGAATGGCACAGACTGAGAACAGACAGAAAGAGAAAGAGAAAGCACCACTGGCACTCCATTCTCCATAGGCGAGTTTGCTAGTCAGAAAGGGTGAGCTGGATTGGAAGGGTAGCTACACATAAGACGTAGCAGCTGGCTTTATTACTGCAAGTCAGATAAGCTTCATTAGCACTGTACTCAGGCAGGGTTAATTAGCTGTTCTAAGCATCCTGGCTCCACTATCTATTTCTGTATGGAACTTCACCCATAGTGATTTTTTTATACAAGGAGCATGTGACCAGTCAGGGAAATAAAACAAGTCTTGCAAATCTTAGATTAGCATGTTAAGCACTGGAACATCATCTAGAAGCGAAGCCCAACTCTCTCCACACCACTGCTCGTGTCTTTTTCCATTTTAATCTTCTATGCTATCAAATGGGGCACATAGCACCCTGTCTCTGACAGCTAAAAGGAGATCTGTAAGACACAAGAATGAAATAAATCACAGAAATCCAGTTCAAATCTCAACACATCTCACATTAATATCACAGCAACTCCACACAAGCACTGGACTATAACAATTCATTCTATCAGCATCATTGGGTACCTACAGCAATACACATCACCCCACCATCTGACTTCTGATTTAAAAAGATAGCTGCCATGTTCCTTCTTACCATGCAGTGCTATTACAGCCTCTCCTCTGCTTCTCTCTTCACCTTAATCAGCAGATTGTTCTCATCTGAGCTATTTAATGAAATTATTTTTGTTGCGGTGCTCTAACATGCCAGGATACTGTGATAAATTCTCCTAAAGCACAGTATGACCATGTTAACATTTCATACTCTGCCCAAACCACAACCTACTGCAAGAGCCTTAACTTTCCTTGAAGTTTTAATTGTTCAAGACCCAAGCCCAAGAATTTGTCTCCCTAAATTAGCTTTGCAGAAAGCTCCATTCTTTCACTTGCAGAAGCACACTAGCAGAGTGAGATGAATTAGTGTTTCACTCTTTCATTGATCCAAACAAATATTTTGTCTGTAGAAGATGCTGTCAGCACATTACATTAAAGACTCTTTTCAGTGTTAATTCTTGCCAAGTATTGGCCAATAACGTCTTTTAAATTCCATATAGCATTTAGACACCTGTGTCCCTGATTCTGCTAACAACCACAATAAACCCTTCTTTCCTTCCAGTTTAGTAGGTAATGGGTTAGCAGAACAGTTGCACTATAATCAAGTCTGGTAACATTCACCAGATTATCTTCTCCTCGCCCATGACTCCTTAGCAAATTCACCACACTGGCCACTTCTCCTTCAGTCAGACATTTCCCAAGACTGCTTTACTGTCTGGCATTATGTTATCCCACGAAGCTAGAGTGAGTCCAGCACACAGGAGGGTAGCTGAATAGCTACATTCACCACCTTCTGTTCAGACACAGAGCTTTTTCCATGCACTTCCAATTCCACCACTGCATGCACTCTGTACATTTAGCACCTGATGCTTCCTGGTTAGTACTCTGAGAACTGCCTCCAAGGCCTGGTTCTTCCCAGGACCTCCAGACATGCAGAGTGTCTGATCCTGTCTTAATTTTTCCTTTAAAGTGTAGAGGAGAGTGGTGACAGCTAATTTGTCTCATTTGTGTTTCCTGGCCTAAGACATATACATGTGGTGCGTGTATACCATCAAAAACCAGCTCAATTTTCCTTCATACTCCTAAGGACCTCTTCACTTTTCTGTATGCCTTCAATTCCTCATTTAACTGTGATTTTAATCCAAGAAATCATAGAATCATAGAATGGTTAGAGTTGGAAGGGACCTTAAAGATCATCAAGTTCCAACCCCCCTGCCATGGGCAGGGACACCTCCCACCAGAGCAGGTTGCTCAAAGCCCTGGCCTTGAACACGTCCAGGGATGGGGCATCAAAATGATCCTTCTTTCAGTGGCTGCAAGAGCACTAGCTAGAAATGGGCAAAAAAACTCTCAGACAAACATTCCTGCACCAGAAGATAAATTTTGACAGAAACTAGTCTGGGCCAGTCTGCTCAAATGTAGTCAATATTTCTGGTGTCCCAGTCTCCCAGCCTTCCACTTTTTCGTGGTTAGGTTTTTAGGTTGAGGGGTGGGGGGAGGAATTGTTTTGGTTTTTTAAGGGTGTGGCTTTGCAGAGAGGAAAGCTTCATTGCAACTTTTCCCAAGATGAGCATTTAACCTATTGTTTCAGAATCCTTTAAGATTAAATTTAGACGCATGTATTCTTCAACATGCAAAACATAGCAAAAAACATTTTTGGATCATATAAGATAATGTTTCTGCTCATCTGAAGTAATTTAACTTTTGGTGGTTTTGTGATGGCAATGAAGTGAAAAAAAAAACCATGTCATATTACTGTAATGATAATACACTTTCTAAAATGAGCTATTCTAGTCATTTTCAGCCCATCTTCTCCCAAGCTTGGATAAAAAGAAAAATAAATTCAATTTTTTTTCAGTGTTTCATGTTTTATACACAGAGAAATGACTACAAGTTTATACAAACCAATGATGCGCTGTATTTTTATGTACAGCCTTCAATCACTTGCATATTATGTAAAATCCTCTTCCTGTTTTAAACCCACACATTAGTTTATAAGTGAAATTCAAGACAGTCTTGCAAACCTCATATGTCATCACTAAACTTTGGGTCGTCTCTTGTACTATCTTCCCTAATCTAATCTGAAATCTCAGAGTATTTTTTTTTATTATTTTTTTTCCCCCTCAACATAGGCAAGATCAAGTGAAATGATTAGCCTTCCATCTGCAAAATAAAGTAAGAAAAATAATACATGTGAAAACAAAAATGATCTATGTGGATAAAATAATATATATGTACAAGTTTTCCTGAGTATTTGATTGTATGAAATACTTTAATGCAATAAAAAGCAGCTTTTGTGTGGCAAATATAATCTAAAGTAAAATGTAAATAGAGATTTTAGTGGTTTTTTTCCTGTCCCTCCATTCCATAGATCATCTTCTCATCTTCTCCTTCTATGTGCATTTGTGTGTGAACATGAGATATTTACAGTCAAAAGGAAAGTGTATGTCTTTCATATTTCAGCAGGTTGTCACTCTTTCAACACATTACAGAGCACACTGCAATTCAATAAAACACAGTGAATCTTGACCTGGCACACTTATCTCAGCCTTACTCAT
>VXBW01003786.1:1140769-1162969 GCA_013400375.1 Thinocorus orbignyianus
GGGGGGGGGGGGGGGGGGAAGTACTTTTGCAATTACATTGCTTTTTTGGGGATTAAGTTTTGTGTTTCTTTCTCCTCCCTCTTCCTATATGTTTTACCTTCTTGGGATAGTGGAACCAGAATCCGATTTCAGCGGTTTTATTATAATTATTTTTATTGCATGCAGAGCCTCTGATGGCAACAGATATATCTCTGGGAGCTTTGAATCAGAAGAAGGTCCTGCTGGTACAATGGCACCTTTTCTTAAAATGTAATGTTCTGCTTGCTAAGTGTGGCCTCCCATCCTTTTCCTGTCTGGATTCTTCCAGCTGTGCTCTTGCCTCAATTTGCTTTCATGTGCCCATCCTCCTTCTAACATAAAGGCCACAGCATCCTACAAAGGATTTTCAAATACTTGAAGTTAAAATTCTCTGAGAATTCTACTTTTTTAACCCTTCCTCTCATGCCCTCATAACCTTATTGAGCCATTTCTCTAGAAAACTTTCTGAATGCTCTCACCTTTTTGCCTAACTGCCACAAAATAAATGTATTGTTTGTGCCCTTAGGAGCTATATTTGTATATTTTTCTCCTTGTCTTCAGATGAAGGGAGACTGGAGAAAAGATCAATTTTTTTTTTTTTGCTTTTCGTTCCTCCTCATTTTTTCTGCTTGCCCATCCCTCCTTTTTTTTCCACTCTATGTTTCCAGTAACAGTCTGATCCTGGAAAGATGAAAATGAAGAAAGTTTTTGTTAGGGGATAAGAACTAGTATTTTCTATCTAGACTCAAACTGCTCAGGTAAGAGCAGTTCTCTCTGTGCCCCATGAGGCTAAGTTAAAGTGCTCTACTAGTGATGTCTGTGGTCTACTTTCACATCTAACAAGGGCTATAAGACAGCAATCATGAACTAGTCTAAACATTTTGCTTTGAAGCCTTTTCAGTGCAGAAAACTCGTAACACTTCAAAGTGGCAGTTTCTCTCTTAAAAGAAAATGAGCAACAACTGGGTCAATATCCTAGAATTTGAAATAACTGCAGAGCTTCTAAGAAAAAAATAAAACAAAAGAAAACAAAACAACAACAACAACAAAAAAACCCAGAACATTGCAGAAATGGTAGGAAATAATATAGTTTCAGTACAGAAACCATGAAACACAGTAATTCTGAGCTACCAGATGTTTTGGCCAGAAATTCTCTGGCAGGCATTTACAAGTATGTCAACAAATGTGGTCAATGTCTGAGATACAACGAGATACAACAAATTCAAAAACATGTTAACTTAGATACAAGGGGTACACTGATATTAGCTTACTTATAAATGTGACTTACGACACAAGCTTTGGAGACTGTGAATTCTCTAAGTCTCCCTGCACATGTGTGTATGCACACACTGGCATGTTGCTGTCCTGCTTATCTTTTTGGAGCCTGTTAGCAAATTTCAATCAAATCAGACAAGCAGATGAGGTTCCCTCAGGTTTGACAAAAGAAGGCAAGAAAATCCCAGACAGTGCCACCACGAAAGAAAAGCTGAAGGCCATCCTTCTGAGACACTACAGAAAGACACTACATTAATGTCTCAAGAGCAGTAACATCCCTGTCAGTGCTTGTCCCTTAAGGGATATCAGAGAAACCCAGACGTATGAGGCTCAGAGATAAGCAGCAACCAGTCTGTATTAGCTTTGCTGCTCATACTAATTCCTTCACTTATTTTCATAATAGCAAGTACATGTACCTATAAATAACATTAGAGTGTAAGCACTTTATATACTGAGGGCTGTATAAATATACATAAAAATATTTTTCCTGCCCTATGTAGGTTGCCATTCCCCTCAGTAAGACTGGGGAACAACAACAACAACAAAAACCAAAACCATAAAGAATCAAAAATTAGCCCCACACACTTGGGAGATACTCAGCTGCACCTTTCACAAAGATGATACACTAGATGTTTAGTTGAGAATAGTGCTTGGACCCCCAGAGCCAGTCCAGAGGTGTATACAGCACGGGATACTGCTTTAATTCTCTCCAGGGCGTGCACAATAACTGCTATGCACTGGGTTTAGCTGAAGACTAAGCTTAGCAGCTGATATGGTGCCTGCACCTTATCAATAAGTATTTCTGATAACTCTAATTCATCAGAACTCCTAGGAGAGAGGGCATCAATGACAGACATATTATGATCACATATTTGTCTTTCATTCTGTAAGTAAAAGCCAAGAATCTCAAAACTATCACAATGAATCTATACACTGCAGCTATGTAATTATTTTTGAGGTTTTTCTAATTGAAGTTTTTCAGACTTTATTAACTGAACTTGCAGACTATAAAAAGGGAATAAAACCACTCACTGTAGACTGTATTGGAAGTCACAGATCACAGTAACACAGAGGATTTTATGTATACAGAGTCTCTGTTTCTCTCTTACTAGATGAATTACATATGGACAGATGGGTTTGCATTTTCTATTTGTTTTGTTCTAGAGTTTACACATTTCTTTACCCCATTACCTATTGATTGTAATATAACAAATATTCATAATTTTTATTTCTATAAAGATTTTCTATTAGAATGATGTGGATATAGAGGAAGGAAAAATAAACCTAGTCCTAGATTTTCAGTTGACATAAACAGATACAATTTTGTATCTAAATTGCCTAAAGTAAATTTATGTAATTTATAATAGGTGAATTTACTCTATAAATTCTATGAATTTACTCTATTTTTTCTCTCCATGATTCCGTGATAATACACAGTGCTTTCGTTTAAAGTGAATAGGTACTCCACGTAAAGTGGTAAAAACCTAGTAAGACCATGTCTACGCAGCATTCAGAGCAGCTGTGTATTAGCAAAACTTGCATTAGCAGGAAATCAGTCTGATAGGGATGATTGTTTAAATTATTAATACATACATATTGCCATGACTAAATTGCCAATTAATTTGTTCTAAGATAAATTAAACAACCTGAGAGAAATCTTGGCCTTACTAAAGTCAGTGGAAGTTTCTTCAACTAACTTTGATAGTCCAGAATTTGGCCTTCAACTAAGGGTGATTATATCTCAGTACATCTGGGTTTTCAGTAGCAACATAAAGAAAATGATGCAAACTGATATCAATGACTTATGACCCAACTGGTACTTCTCCCTCTAAAAGAAATTTGTATGCATATGTCACGTTAAGAATTAACTGATTACTGATCTACAACACTCACTATGCTTTGAAGCAAGCTAATCAGTTTTAAACTTATTAACTTGTGCTAGAAGGTTAATTTTTTGGCTTATGTGTTTTAGAGATATTGGCATTTTATTCCTATCCATCACAGAAAACTAGAACAGAAAAATGCTGGTTTCAATCAAGCCAATGTATCATAATTGTTTCCTGATAGGGTACCTGATCACAATTTTTGTTAATTTTTGAAAGATCCTTTTAAAGTGATTTTTTCACCTTCCAGTATGTAAGCACAGCTAGGTGATGCTAACCCTACCTTACAGGTTTCTTCTGCCAGTGAAGTCCTGATTGGCTTTGGAAGCTCCATCTGTTATGTGACAGTTTTTTGGTTTGTTGGGGGTTTTTGCTGGTGTTTTGTTTTGTTTTTCTCCACAAATCCACTTCTTTTTTTTCGTTTTTTTTCTTTTCTCTTTCTGATTGTGCTGTCAGTGGAACACAGGAATAGTAGTAAATTGGATCATCAGCAAAGAAATAAGAATGCCGTCTCTCACTACAAAAGGTGCTATTTTCTTGACATAATCTTTCAGAATCTAAGAATTACTTAGATTTGAAAATAATGCAAAAGTCCTTGATCTATTCCATTACAGTCTTTTGAGTCAAATGCCAAAAATGACTGTTCAAATATAATTTAAAACAAGATTTAATAAATAAGAAAAGAGCATCCAAAGAGTGATACCAAGTAGTTGAAAACAGCTGAAATAAGAAAATTCTCTCTGTTCTCTAAGTGCCTTTTAATATTCTCTTCTATTTCCATTTCTTATAGATACATAATTGTGCATGCACTTACAGTCATGTCAGTGAGACTGTGATTTTAACTTCAGGTTCCAGTCAAGAAAAGCATTCAAGTGTTTTGAGTTTCACCAAAATCAATGGTGGATTACTTACTTACACCCAAAAAGCATGTGTTTACGCTTCTGCCTGAATCAACTACATAGTTTATAGCCACCTAGACATTGTAAATAGGTATCGAGAAGACAAGTGAAAATGTCAACAGTTGGAGTGTCCTGCCCTCTTCTTGATTAAATGACACTCTTGAGATACATGTAAAAGCTCGTGAAACTAAGTCATCTGAGACAAAATTTTCCATATCCACATCTGCCTCAATTCCCTCTCCTGTCACAGCATATGGACATAATAACTAACTCAAGACGAAACCCAGCAAAGTGCTGTTTTCTCCACCTGTCTCAATGCTTTGATTCCCATGCAAAGGAAAAGAGATCTACAAAAGAGAGAAGAGAAGAAACATGACTTTCAAAGAGTCCCTCAGTCTCCAGATTGGAGATTGCAGTTGGCACATTGCAGAAGACTGTCCAGATGCAAGTATCATTTATTTTGTTCTGTCTGTCTCTCAGAATGACTTAGTTTGCCAAACACAGACACTTCACACTCTGCAAGAGAGACTTAATCCTAGCATGAGCACTAAACCTCCTCTGAGAGAGGCACATGATCCTACAGAAGTCTGTGCTAGCTACAAACCACTGAATTTTTTTCTTTCCACATGCACAGTGCAACATTTTTACTCTCTAATAGGACACTAAGTGACTCAGAGCTCTAAAGTAAGCGGATCTAGATCTCCTGTTTTATGCTTAATTCCTCACAGATAAAAAAAATAAAAACTGCAGATTTTATTAGAATCTAAACTGTAATACTGGCACACTTGGGTTTTAAGTAGAGAGACCTTGAAGCAACATGGTGAGAGAGAATATGGGGAAGTAAGGCAGGTTTAGAATCAGTTCTTCCTGGGTCCAGTATGTCCTTGCAGCTGAGTACTGGTATCTAAGCTTTGCTTCAGTAAAATCTGTGATTTCCAGAACAGCAATGCTCATTTTCTGGGGAGCAGGCAAGAACATCGTAGGCAGAAAAGCTCCCAAGAAACAGAAGGTGTCACGAGAGAAGCCGGCAGAGAAGATGCAGAGGGGAATCATTGCATAGAGGGCCAGACATCAGAAGACAGAGAACAGGGAGCTCCCGAGGAATCAGAGGATATTGTGCAATCTTCTTCTCATGAAGCATTTCAAGACAATGTGGGTGCTCTTTTCTTAAAGTTATATAACATAGTAGGGAACATACAGAGAAAAATAAATGCTAGCCATCACAGGCTCCCTGGAAAGGTAGCAATCATATGCATTGGGCATGGAGCTTCTTAAAAATAGGACAATTTCCCCCATAATTAATATCTGACAATGAGGAGTGAAAATAGCATAGACTCAGAACTAGGAAAATGGGCACTATGTACCCTGACAGTGGGAAGATAACAGGGTTAGGATACTGAGAGGCAACAACACAAGTAGATATTGTGAGGAGACAGACTGGAAAAGAGTTGAGATTACCATAATAGACAAGTTGATGAAAATACTGTATAAGGAAGATGTATGCAGAGCAGATGGGTTATTGAGTGTGGGATGAATACCATTCCCATCAGTGAGTAAAAAATAAGAGACAGGAATGGAGAACAATTTTATTGTTAAAAAGTATTTCCCAAAGAGCAGAGAGTATAACCTGAGACCCTCAGCTCATAACATTCCTACTTTAAACTGCCTTGCTTCATCTGACTAGGAGAATAGCTAACTGTTACAGAGGATGAGGACTTACTATTGCTATCTGTGTATTTTCTCCGTTAACCTGAGTGGCAGATATCCAACTATGCAGCTACATCAAAGACTGGTATTAAGTGTAATACGGATCACTAGGAGGACTTTACTCATTTGAAAATTATATTCTCACTGCACTATTTGTTTTCATTGAAAAGGTTGGAAATTAAAGAACAAGAAAGATGTAACATCATACATAAAGGATATACTACAGTTGTCTAAGCAAATATTCAGAGAAGGTAGGGAAGGTTCTCTGTGCTCCATCATGCATGCAGATGTACCAAACACATCCTCAGAGTTGCAGCCTCCCTCTCCTTTGCAGCACCATAGCAAGGGACACGTTGAGGTTGAGGGTTTTAAGGGGTTGGAGCCCTTCTTGGTGCAAGCTTAGAGGGCACCAATTAATGTTGTCATTGGTATTCATACCACAGGTGCTGCAGTGCCACAGGGAGTATGACCAGTGCAATCAGGTGAGTCCTAAGAAGAAACCATAAATATGAGCTATACAGGTTTGACAGGGCTAGCACTAGAAATGCTGGTAGCCAGTGTCTCCATATATATATATAAAAATATATATGAAGGAAGAGTGACAAAGTTAAGATTACATGAGAGGGGAAAAAGATGATATCTGATGAGGTTCCTCTCCTCTTCCTTACTTTCCATTACTCAAAAAGAAGTGAAAAGGAAAAAAAGCACTTTGTAAGAATTATAAGATATTTCTACAAGGATACATCATTTGCTGCAAGAGAACCTGGTAGTGTTGTGCCCTTTCCCATTTGGGGTCCAGTTTAAATGCATTCAGATTACAAACCTCACTTGGAATGCAGTGAAGACCTATAGAGTTATTACTATCCTACATCATGACATTGGAAAATATGCCAGCATCTCCTAGGGAGGGCGACCTATTTCACTGTGAAGTTGTATTTAATTTACTGCACCTTACCAGTTGCAATAATTTGTCACCATAGTTTCTGAGGCTTCTCCCTTCCACTGAGATTGCACCGCTTTCCCACAGCCTGCATTTTCAAGAGACAAATCTCTTTTTTTTTTTGTTTTCCTGCCTATCTTTCTTTCTGATCATTGAAAACAGCGATGTTTTCAGTGGCTCTAGATTTAGTATCATTCAGACATTTCATTCAAAATGTCCTGTCTTTTTCAAACCATTCAAAAAGATAGGACTTATTAACATGAAATTTTGTAGAAGTTAGACATCCTTTCCAACAGCCTTTCTGTTACTTCTGCCTTTTGTTTTCAGTATGCAAAAGAGAACATTCTTCATTGGTATGCCGAGGTAATTTGAAATAGAAATACCATACAAATAGTAATGTCTATGAAAAAAAACCCTAAAGATTTGTAAAGTATTCCAAGAAAAAAAAAAAAAAATCAAGGTATTTCCTCTTTAATTAAAAAAAATCTGCTCTTATTCAAAAAGGTAAATAAGCAGTAAACCTGCACTATAAGCTTACTAGGGAAAATTAAAGTTTTATGAAACTGTATTAACCTTTTACTCCAGGAGAGGAGAGGAGAGGAGAGGAGAGGAGAGGAGAAAATTAGAATTTCAGTCATTTTAAGGTCACAGTTACTGACTCATCAGTTACCACATAATTTCTGAATCAGTGCCCTTTATGAAAGCTGAGTAATAAAACCCAGTAATATCTGATTTGTATTTTTAATGATGCAACAGATTTAATATATAAAAAACCATCTTAAACTCCATTATTTTCCCTTATCCATCTCATAATAATAAACCATTCTCTTCACCGCCACGTCACCACAAGGAAGAAAATTGGGAGGAGGGATTTAATACTACCTAAATCGTATCCCAGCCATACATTTATAAACTGTAGTAATTAGTATGGTACAATAGCTCAACACTTCCCTTATCTCGTCTTGCTCAGGGAGAAACTGCTACTTTCCACAACAGTAAAAACAGCAGATACTACGTTTGAACCTAGACCCAAGCCAGGTACTATGAAGCCCTTCTCACACAAACCTGAAGCAACTCAGATGAGCTCTGACAAGACGCTTAGCTTCACATTTCTTAACACCCACACACTAGTAACCAAAATACTGTCTCTCACACACACACAAAAGTTGAAATCAGTTTGTTGTCACACAGCTTCAGAGTACAGGCAAGCTCTGAAGGAGCTGTAAGTGCATGATTCTTCCAGCATCATATATCCAAGAGTTTGTCTACTGTACTAGCTAGCTTTAAAGAGAGGGAGAGATATAAGGCCTTTTAGTTCCCCTGATGAAACTACATCTAGTATAACTCAGAGTAAATTAACACTTAAGCTTTCATTTTCTTAGAAAACTTACAGTCGTTATCCCAAAAGTAGTGCTGCAGCTTTACTCTACGTGAGCCAATTCTATATTACACACTAGTCAACTAGTTTTTTTTCTGGTTTGGAGTTATCACTCTTTCAATTTTTCATTTATTGTTGTTTTGCTCTTCACAGAAGGTGTCAGTGAGGATTACCGCTCACATCTCTGCTTGTGATATCATTGAAATGTGCTGATGTAAAGATTTATCCCATTTATCCCATAATTTAATGATAGCCCTAAATGCTGGCCTCTGCAATCCATCTCTGTCACACATAACTGACAAGTTAAGTATAAAGCAGCAGTCCTAGTACTGCATGGGACTACCACTTTAATGCAGTAGGGAAGAACAGAAATTATTGTGAACTATGCTGAGATTTTCTGAATTTTTTTTTTTAACTTTTTACTCAACTAGTAGCTTAGGAAAAAAAAAATCTATCTAAACTCAAAAGCAAAATCCCCCCAAACGCATATGTTTTCAATAAAAGTTTTTGATATTTACATGTATACTTTGCTCCTGAATGCCAGCTTTTGGCTCAAAGTGATTTTTTTTAAAGCCAGGCTGTACGCATACATTCAAACAGAGGAATGCTGAGAACCTTGTCTCCATCCTTAAGTGACCCCAGATATTTTGAGGAAATGTCAATAGAATCAGGAATTACTCCAGTTCCAAACTGATGATAAAGCTGTAAATAAGCTTTCAAATAGCACTCCTGATTTTTAGCTTTCATTTTTACCCTTTTCTTTTTTTTTTTTTTTTAAATTGTTTTGAGTAACAACATTCTTCCATTTATTTCTTTCATGGTTGTGAATACACAAGCAAAACAGGCAGCAATTGCTCTTAACTACAATTAGAAGGGAAGAGAGATAGACCAGAATTCAGGTTTAAAGACTAAGTACAGTATTAGGTATACAGTGTCATCTAGAGGCTAAAGAGCTCTTTATAATAAGCTTTACAGTGAGGGGCTAAGTTTTGTGCCCCACTTTACTGACCAACATTTATGTATTCTTGGCTGGTCACATAAATTATCTCTACAATCATCTTGAGCTGAAGATCTACTGCAGTCATTCTAAACATCTGTGCCAACACCTACAGATTAGTACAGGAGCATTTCACTGTAAGATGCACATAAGCAAATGGATTTGCACGTAACTGAGTTTCCAGGGACAATGCCAACCTCACGATCTCTCTCTCCTTAAATTTCCAAGAAAAGCTGTCCACACAAGGAAAAGCCAGTGTTTGTGGCTGAGAATCAGCAAAGACCATTTAATTTTAATACATTTGTATTTCACTGGGATGGATACCACTATTTTGAACTGCAATGCCATGTCACCTTTTCCATTTTTCTAGAAACATGATATAAACCAAAATTTCAACAGAGAAGACATAATATATCTAGAAAAAAAAAACACTCTATCATTATCATTAAGAGAAAAACATGTTTCTCAAGAGAAAAAATCCCCATGTTATGCAAGAGAAAAGCATGTTTTTGAAAACAGCTGCCACTAGTTAGATCAGAGAGGAGTCTGATCTAACTAACCAAATGAGAACATGAAATACATGTGTCAGCCCCAATATGGGTCCATGATAACTTATGAAAAAGCTTAGTTTTCACTCTATATGTAAGATGGAGTACTTCTCATGTGTGTGCATGCGCTATTCTATTATTTCCAGCAGAGTATTCTCTACTTGAATAGACACAACAAAGCACAACCCGTCTGCCAACTATTGTCCAACATACAGTTAGACAGAGCTCTTAGTGCAAACCAAGTCTAAATAGATTAGTATTACACAAAGAGAAAAAAAAAATGGCATAAAGGAAGTTATGCACATAGAAAGATTTTGGGATTGACATAGGCTTTGGATTGTCTGATTTCTGCTGAAAAAAAAACCCAGTTGGATGCACACTGTAAAAGAGTATGCATGCAGACTGCCATTCCAGAGGTATTACAGGTAATACAGGCTCCATCAGTCTTGGTTGAAAAGCAAAAATGGTATTGTGCTGAAACAGAAAAATCTCTTAATGCACCTTTACACTCATAGGAAGGAAGAGGAGGAGATGAGTCAGACACTTTTTTTTCCTTCTGAGCAGTGAATGGTTACAACTGCCCATGCCCTAAGGATGCAGTTCACCTGTAATGAATGAATCAAGCTTGGTAAAGCTTTTCCCAAAAACATTGTGGTCCAATCCACATTTATGAGAGACAATATCTAGCAACAAATCAGAACAGTTAATCTGGGAATTTAAGAACCTGCCAGAGCTAAGTGTTTCTCTGTTCTCAGTAACATCAATGCAATAGCTTTTATGCCAGTTAAAACATAGTTCAGTTTCTCCTCCATCTAAAATGAATATTACCAATGCTATACCTTCTTGCAACTTGGATGGAATCCATTTATGTGTTCTTTCATACTCCAAACAGCACGTCCAACAGTCAAAAGTAAGTAACAATTAAAGCCTAAGCACATATAATTCCATAATACTTTTCCACCTGCTATTCAAATCAACTGGAAAGAAGGAAAATTTTTTTTTTTTTCAGTTGAAAACCTTAGCTCAGGTTGGTAAGTCTTGAAGGAGCTTGCACAGGAATCTTTTTGCTGTGAACAGAATTGTCATCAGCAACAAAACGAAAAAGCTTGGAAAAAACACTTGTTTCTCTTTAAGGAAAACTTTCCATACTTTCCATTATTCTGGTTTAAAGTACTACTGTATGATTCACCCAAAAATTAACAATAATCTTTGAGAAGATATCTAGTGATTGGATATGCTATTTTATCTTTATCTTCTCTGTGTTTCCATGTTGAAAGTCCATTTCAATATGGAAATGGACACCTGCCCAGTTGAGCTTGGCACCTGGGCAGCTCTCAAAATGCCCCTACTGCTTCTTTTTATATTTTCCTATAAGAAGTTTGAAAGAAGTGTGACTATGTGAATTTTGAAAATATTCTGTGAAATTCAAAATAATACTTCTCCTAAGAGCAGTAGTTTAAAATGAGTCGTTTTGCTTTGGTATATTTTCTTTTCCTGAGTAGCTTTGACTACTGAATAAAAGATTATTTTCCAGCAAATCTTAATTCTCATTTTAAAAATTATGTGTTCTCACTCTGTCTTTAAAAAGCAGAGAGTCTTTAATAACTAAGAACTCATTGCAGTGAATTTGTCTATATAAAGGAGGATCATGTTTTGTACTGCAGAGAGGATTTCTTTACTTAAATTTGATACCTTTAGGATTCACACTTCACAAATTCATATTACAAAGTTCACACCTCAGAAGTTTACTAAATGGTTGGTCTCTGACAGTAATAAGAGAGACCTAACATTAGACAAACTAGGGTACCTTTCCAGTTTATTGGTATTTGTACATTCATTTTAAAATGATGTTTTCAATGACTACTGTATATTGAATAGAGACTTTTTTCATTTCCCTCCCCTCATACGATGAGGCCAGAGCACTGTTAAAGCACATCTTTAGCTCATTATTTAAAGTCACTGTTTGGAAAAGTGTCTTTGACAAGTAATATTAGGTTTCTTCTCATAGAAATAAGACTTCTTTCTAATGATTTGTAAATTAAACCAAAAGAGAATCAATGACACAGAATGAAATGTTTTTACAGATAGCAAGATTTGTGTTTGGGATTTTTTTCATGCAAGAAATTTTGTCAACAGTTTCTTCAAGATTTTCTTCTATAACTGAGTAGAAAATGCTCCTGAGAATTCAGCTTGCATGCATATGTGAAACACAGTGATCACATAATTGTTCGGCATACTTTAAAGCAATGATCAGAAAAGAAAAACAAAAGCTATTTAAAGCATAGAGATTAAATCAGGGTATGCACAGCAAAATTCTTTTATCTCCCAAAAGAGCAATTCAGAGAGATGATTAATGGTTGCATGTAAAGGGCATTGAGGAAACATTACTAGAAAATATTTCCATTCCAAAAAGATGTATTTTCCAGCTCTCCAAGCAGATTATTATATGCTATAGGTAATTGAAAGTAAAGTAATAAGATTCACGGAATGTCTGATATTTCTATTTTATATCTGAACACTTAGGAGTGTACAATGCCCATAACATTGTGTCTACAGTATATAATCAAACACTGGCATTCTCAGTTGGTCATCAATGTATTCTAAAAATCATTCTTCACATGTAGTTTTTGAATAATTTACGGTTTCGGAGCAGAATTCCAATCAGACTTAGCTGCTGCAGTTCCTACACAAGGATATTTATATCAACTGTATACAAAGTTCAGTTTGTGTTAATACACTTATCTAAAATTACATGGAAAATGCCAGTTCTTGTGATGCGTCTGCTCTAGGAGTGTAACACAGCACAGAACAGAGGAAGGCAACTGAAGATACTTAAACTCTTCAGCTGAAACAGGCAGCAGAACAAGCTGCTGGAAATGGGCAGTTTTCTGATTAGTTTCCCAATAATGGAAAGAAACACTCACCTTAAGAAAGCATAATCCAGTACACAAATTCAATTAATTGTTATTTCATTAAAAACATCCACCTCATCCATTGCTGGACAAAGATGCTAACACATGCACCCCCTCACTCTTCCAACACTATGTTCACACGTACATAAAGTGGGTATGATGCTCCAAAATTAGCTATTTAAAATTAAAAATTAGTGGCAAAAAACCTGTTGCTTGCTTTTTTTTTTTCTTTCTTTGAAAATCAGCTTTGATTAGCGATTTTGCTAAATTCATTCCCTATTATGTCAGATCATCAACACAAAGACAGTTCCCAGTAGCTTCAGCAACACCAGATACCACTGGAATCACAACATTTCCAGAAATCAGACAACACTTCCAGCAGGATGAGAAGAAAAGAAAACATCTGATCCTATTTTTCTTTTCATTAGGGCTTCATCTCTACATAACTGTAGAAGGTAATTTAATTTATGTTAGGATTATTATATAACACATCCTTTGCAAGTAAGTATACAAAAGGAAAAAAAAACCCACAACCCTACACAGCTATACAAAACATTAGCCTAAAATTCGATGCAGCATAACCATCTTTAGTAAACTTTCAGCTACATTAGCTCTAGACACTGTATGTCTCTCATTCTGCACTAGAAAGGAGGCCAGGCATGATGCCAAGTGTTGACATTGCTTTGTGTATGTCAGTACTAAATATGGCACCCCACCTAAGATTTTTCAGACTCAGGAAAGTATAATGCTGTCCTTATTGGTTGCTCAGCATAGAATTTACTATCATTGCAATGCTCCCTGGAGAGACAAAATGGCTTCTTCTAGCATTTCCTGGTCTCCTTTTACAGCTGCTTTGGGAGAAGGAACATTAAATATATAAGGCTTATTATGAATTATTATTTTTTTTTCTTTACCATCTGCCAGGCCCTTAACTGTCTACCCCTCCTTGTACAGGAGGGATGGTGTCAGTTGCAGAGTACAACATTCTCAGCTAAACCTTGTTCTTCCAATTGTGTTTTCTTGTTTTTCCATAAAATTACATTGCTACCCTTCCTCATAGATGTGGTATATAAAAAGACACTCTTTCCCCTCTAAATTTCACAATAAACCACTGTTCTGTGATGGCAACCACTTCACACTACTCATATCCTGAAAATTCTAAATTTTGGTTAGAAAGCCCCCCAAAATTCAAAATTTGCTGTAGAATTTACCACTGATTTTCATTTGTCATCAACTGTCTGCATTTCATACTCATAATTTACAACTAACTTTATGAAACTCTCAGTTTTTTATATCATACTATATATTTAATATGAAAGAGACACTTTTACTCCTACTCCCATTTCCAGTGAGGACATTAAGGCTTTATTATGAGTGTATCAGAATGCATTCCAGCCAAGCATAAAGGCACCAATAAATTATTCATGTCATTCTAAATGTATGTCAATAAAATCTTCACATACAACAGCATTCCTTTTAGAATTTAGCATTTCGGGTATTACTCTAGTTTTAAGCATTAATTTTTTAAATGTGCATTTACTTTTCCTCACCATTTCTGCATAGGTAAAGCCAGGTGTATTTAATTATCATGAAAGATAAATTAGGAAAAAAAAATAAAAATATCCATTTAATTCTCTAACAATAACCAGTGAAGAGTCTTCTGCATAAAGCACTACTGGGAATTACTTAATCTCTCCAAAATCCCAAGACTTGAAGAAATGTTGCAGGGCTCATTAGAATCTGGCTACTTTCATTTTGCATTCTCTACACTTCCCATATATATACTTAGAGTCATGGTACCATGGACTACAAAGCTTGCCTCGAAGTTAATAGTTTGCTTTCTCTTCCTAGTTCTGGTTTCTAATGGACACACCAACCCGAACCCTTTTCTTCAAAAACAGAGAAATGACCCAAGCTCAAAAATTCACACTAAACTCTAATGTTAACACATACAATGGCTGAATGTGACCTTCTCCTCTCCCCACCAAGCCTTCAGCATTCCTGATTTTTCAGGTGATTTTTTGATCAGTGGATTTCAGTGGGAGGTGTTGGGGGATTTTGCCTGTCTAGCAATATCCATTCATAAACATTTCTTCTTTCCCAACTAATGGATTTCTCTCCATTGCTAAGGGCCTATAGTATCTTTTTCTGCTATGAATGTTTTATTCTTCCCTCTTTATTTGTTGGGTTTAAATCCCTAAAAATCAATACAACTCCTATTGCAACGGTTCTGATAAAAACTGACTTGTCTTAAAAGGAAATATATTTCTGAGATTCTCTTGCTGGTGCTGTATCAGTTGTTCAAAGTACTGTGTTGACTGTACAGGATAGGTGGTAATCCAGTTGGAAATCTCCCCTACGTATCCCCTGGAGCGCGGTGTTCGGTGTTCTCTAACTATGAAACACTGCTATGTTTTAAACTACAGATATTGGATAGTTGATTGAAAAAAAAAAAAAAACAAAAAAAAAACCCACCAACATAAAAGATTACGAATAGATAAATTTCTCCTTTCTACATACTTTCTTACTAAACTTTAAACACCTCAAATTACCTATTTTTAATTAAATTAAAGAAAGACACCATCTAGTGGCCAGCCAGCATGTAGCCCTTTTCATATGAGTGATTATTTTGACAGGGTCTAATACACTGTTTCTTATAGGTACAGCATATTAAGAGCACATTGCATTAGAAAGAAAAAAAAAAAAAAGAAAAAAAAGTAAAAAATTTACAAAACTCATCACAGCTACCTGTCATTTCAAGGCAATATAAAGTACAAGATATTATCTAATAGTCTTTTCTTCAAAATTCACAGGTATTATAAGGTTAGAGCAGATTGAGTTTCTTCAACAGTCTTCCTTTGAAACTGGACCAGATGTTGTTCAGTAGCTCATAATATTTCTATGGGTATTTTAAGGAACATTATCTCATGTTTTATTCAAAATCTGAGGTCAAGTTTCATTTGAGGGAAATTTTCATATCATTATTAAACACTAAAATAGAAATAAGAATTTTCAATTTAAAGAACCATATGAAGAAATTATAGATAGTTAAGCCAAAGTATTTTAAAATCTGAAAAAGAAGTTTTGGAATGTGAGATGTAAATTTAGGCTTATCCCATGCAACTGAAAACTGATATGGTTTTGAAAAACTCCTAGTTGAAATAAATCCCTTTGTTAAAACACCGTGAAAATGCCTTGTGTATGCAAGCACTCTGTGTTGCTAAGGAACTGGATTTCTAGGGAAGTAGAAAGGTTTTCTGGGCTTTTAAAACCAGTAAAGTTGAATTGTGTCCTTAGCTTGACTCTAACAGCAGATAAGAAAGATTGATTGAAAACCTATCCATGATTTACCTAACAGTAAGCCTCTATACAGTGCAAAAAAATTCTTCTGAAATAGCTGTTCACAAGTTACTTCTGACCTTTCTTATTTCAGTACAGAAACACAGTCTCATGAGTCTTCGTTTGCTTATTTTGCAATACAAATTCTAATTTCTACACATTCTAGTGCTCTTCTCTCCTAGCTCAAGCATGCCAAAATATTAACAACGTGTAATCTGTACTGAGACACAAGAGGTAAGGGAGAATTTTGCATGCTTTGGGTTAACTTGTGTAAGCCAGTTGGCGCAGAGTATCCCACAGACTTGTACAATACTCTCCAGTACCTCCTTTCATTTAAAAACAGGTGTACTTCTTTTGATAAATAAATGGTTCTATCAATTTAGAGGTGACTGATAGTTCTCAATCCTGAATCTGAGGACATTTTTACTGCATTTTATTTCTGTGTGGTCATTCATCTACAAGGAAAGTACTGCTGCTTACCACAAAAGCTGCTATAAGAACGTTTATATATGGATGTCCACTTTTTGTTGAAATAACGGAAGACATAACTCTGAAGTGCATCTCCCCGCACCCTTTGTTTTACCTTTTCTCTGCTCAAAAAGAAGATTATTTTATGAGTTAACAGAAAATTCTAGCCACTGATCTCTACTTGAGACGTGAAGGTTTCTCAGATGTGGGTAGGTTGCTTGAGAGCACTGCATGTGTTTTCACATTATATCTCTGGCCCTTTTCAGGTTTGCCTGAAATTAATATTTTTTGTGGAAAACAGAATCATTTATTCTTAGAAACATAAGCTTTAAAACTCTTCCTCCTCTTCCCTAAAATGGGTTATTTTTTACTTTGTATTTCTCAGAGATGTTATGTTTCTAATCACCATTTCCTGAGGTGTGTAATCAGTCCCATATTTCTCATTGCTTCTTCAAAAAACACCCTTGAAAGCTCAGCAAGCAGATTCAGCATGTATACAGACTACTCAGATGTTCATAATACCACTTTACCAATGCCTGTGTTAGTAGACCAGTGATCAAAGTGACCTATAATACTCACTCTTCCCACTTTTCAGAATTTTTTACTGTTAAAAAGAAAGCTGTGCAGAAATCTTTTTTCATAGTTGTACTCCATAAATCATAATGGAGAAAGGTAATGGGAACAGCATAATTGCTAGAATCAAGACACAACATGTCTAATACTGAATTGTTAAGTCAGGTGGGTGAACAAATGAAGTTAGATAATGATGAATTAACTCTTCTTGGTTCTGAATTTCTTTTACCACTCCAATGAGTATTTCACAAAAGCTTACAGGTTTTCAGTACCTAAGGACTGAAACTGCAGTACCACAACAAAACAACTGGCATTATCATATAAGAAACACTGATAGGTAACTCTGGAAACTGTCTATAGACTGCTCATCTGAGACAAAAAAGTCATGGGAAAAGGAGGGAGCCACTAGAATCCCTGTACTGAGACTTGCCACAGCAATATTCAGAGTGACACCGGCAACAGAATAGGAACTATTGAGTTTGACAGCCAGGAACATGCAGTGCTGCATCAAGTGTTAAGCTGCAGATCTCCTCCTCTTTGGGAGGGAGAGGCTTCCTTTGTGACTTTGGGGGACTATTTTGCTGCTTGGATATTGGCTAATACTCAGCAAATAGTCTTAATTTCTATTTAGAGCCTCTAGGTGCTAACAGAATTTATGCATTAAAAACTGGGTATGTTTGTTTAGCCAGAATTGGGCTACTTAATTACTCTCTCTTTTTTTTTTTCTTTTTTTTTTTAAGACCAAGAAGAAAACAAGTGATAGATAATATTCATCTTGTTAAGTGACCACATACAGTAATAAACAGATTAATTCATTTATTTGGCTGAGTAACCAGGAAAAGGTGTTCATCTCTAGCAAATAGTACTTAAAGCATATGCAGTTTCTGCAACACAGCAAGAATGAAACCACTGGAAATTCAATTCCTGTGAAGAATTGCACGCACACTGAGTTTAACTTAGTAATGGAACTCAAAGAGAAATACCTGAAATTATGCAGTCTGTTTTTTCTAGGTAGTTGCAAAATAACACAAAAAGAAAAGATGACATTTTAATAATTAAAGCAGTTATTTTTGCAGTTGGCAATCTGAAGTGTATCACAAGGCTCTGATGATACATGTCTACCATTATTTATAATGATAGCTTTGTTGCACAGTGCCTCCACCAAAGCAAAAGTTACCTTCATTGCCATAAGCCAGTTTACAAACACATAAAACAAGAAAAACCCAACTAATGACTAGGGGTATCAGATCAGCACACTCAAATCACTTTTTTTTTTTTATCTAGAGTCTCTTCACTGCAGACAGATATTATGAAGTTGATTGCATTTTCTCAGCTGGAGACCTGACCTTTCTAGTCTAGTTCTGATACAAGCTATTAAAGAGAGAATAAACTGTGCTTCTCATCCCCCAGACTCCTAGCCTAGCCTCTCTTCCTAAAGCACCCTAGCTGGCACCAGACCTCCTTGAATTGCCCCAGATCAGGTCCTCTCTCAGCTGGCAGGAAGAGCAAATAACTGAGTAAGGACCCAAACCAAAGGGTGGATCTGGTGACAATTGTCTAAGAGATGACACGGAACAAATGTTTGTCCATTTATTTGCTCAGGTGCATTCACTGGTCAAAATTTCCGTATGGAATCTACTGAAGTAAAAAGCGGTGTCTTTTTATTGATTAAAATTAAGGTAAATTTTTTTATTTGTATTTTTGTTTGTGGGGTTTTTTTGTTTGTTTTTTATTAACTACTGCTTCTATTATGCATCATACGTCTTAAGGACCTGACAAAGTAACTGGAGTTTCCAAATACAGGAAATAGCCACTAGGAAACATCAAAAAATTTGGTCAAAGGTCGATGCATCAGAGGTAAATGAACGGCCAAAATGAGAACAAAATCCTGAATTTTCTTTCCTATTTCTATATAACAGACACAAAAGGACTCGCATTTCAGCACTTGTGGAAGTAAAGAATGCAGTTTTAATTCAGTAAGCTGTCTACATGAGGAATTACAACAACAGTCAGTAGGCCTAATTTCATGACGGTATGCAGATAACCTTTTATGATTTTTATTGTCACCATTTAGATAGCCATGAGACCAGATTCTCAGCTAGAGTCAAAATTAAAAATAGCTGCTAACGTAGCTGCTCTGCTCCTAAGAAATTCAGCCTTGAATACACTCTAACTAGTGATTCTGAGTTTAACTTATATCATGACTATTAATTCTTTAAGAGTTCAGAAATATGCTTTCTTTAAAATGTTAGCACAAGGAAATACATAAAAACACCCATGGTAAAAATAAATATGAATCAAAAAAGTAAAACCAGAAAATATAATGGTTTAGTGTTCCTTCATATGCATCTCCTGAGAATGGTTGTGTAGTAGATTTAACTTCCCATTACTAAACAAGAGACAATGAATAAGTCTGCAGGAGTAATTGAATTGGCTCAATTATTAGTGAAAGAGTCAGAAGATACTAATCTTCCTTAATCTACTGAATTGACTAAATTGAGAAAGGAGCTGAAGAACTAGTAAATTTGAACTGTTTTCAAAAAAAATCCTGTTGCTTGCAGAGTTCAAGATTTATTTGCTTATTTTCAAATATCCTGTGGCTAGATCTGGTAATTACAGGACAGATACACTCTCAGTATCATAGGGAAAAACAGCAAACAAAATAGCAACCTCCCTAACATCCTCTCAATAAAGGCAACAAAAGTGGTTTCATAGCTCTCCAATAAGAACATCTTATGTTAAACTGTTAGCTTCACGTATAAAGACGATGTAAAAAAGAATGCAACTTGGTTTCAATCATGCCAGGGACCACCTGTTCCTTTCATAATGTCCAACTCTGACCACTCATGTTGGCTTTCATTTCTCTTTGCGAATGAGTAGGCCTAATCATGCAGCTAAATTTTCATCAGCTGAAGCAAGAGCAGCAAAACCAGATCTTTCCAGAAGAAAAGTTGCATTTCCTTCCACAAGAAACTGCTGAATGCAGAAGGGGTACATTTCCAGACAGGACTCTTCCTCTTCTGTGGCTATAAACTACAGTGCTGCTGAATTCTGGCAGTGCTGTCTACAGAGGTTAATGCTGAACAAAGTCCTCCCTCCCAATTATTTTATTTTTTAAAAACTGTTCCAGAAAGCTTATCCGTTCCCGTAGTTCTCCCCTGGCGCAACTTGAGGCCATTTTCTGTTGTTCTGTCACTTGTTACTTGGCAGAAGAGACCAACTCCTGCCTCTCTACAACCTCCTTTCAGGTAGTTGTACAGAGTGGCAAGGTCTCCCCTCAGTCTCATTTTCTCCATGATATTCTGATAGGAAATAAAGTTTCCAGTCCTAGTAAGTGGATTGTTTTCAAGACATTAAAAAGAAGATTCTGAAATTTCATTTCCTCTTCCTCCTGTACAGCCACGCTCTGAGATGGACTCACCCCCAGAGATATTGTTGCAGATAATATTGTTGACAACACCCTCTCTAAAAGGGATTTGTGGTCTAACCTGCTTAAAAAATAAGAAGAGTCCTTCCCAACCACAGGCAATATGCAAGTACTTTCCCTGCCACCTCATCCTTACAGGAACTGCTGGCAGCCATGAGCAAGTAAAACCCTTGGCTGTACAACTGATGTAAGAGCTCTGGTCATACCAAACACTCTGATTTGTTCTTCGTTACTTTGTCTAAATCCTAATTTTTTATTTTTTTTTTTTTTAAATATTAGTACAACTGAGTTCTCATAATAGAACAACATAGTTACAATTAGCAAGATTTTTCAGTATTTCAGAAATAGAGGAACTTCTTGAATGTTGTCTAACTTTAGAGCTGGACTGGTTTGAGAGAGGAAGTCACATTTCTAGCTGTTTTTCTTGCACCAAATCTCACCAAAGCCTGATCACTGGAGACAGCTCAAAGGAGTTGTTTGTTTTTTTTTTAACTGGTGAGAGAGAACACAGAAATATACCCGCTATACCCTGTAACCACACAGTTTTTGTAGGCTTGATATGCCCACATAGAATACAGACTATTAATAATTCTTTTTCATGGCAATAATCAAATAATCAAATAAGTTTTGAAGTAAATCTACCACAATTTCCCCCCATCATCATCATGTAAAAGACCACTATAATAACATCTGTAAAGGTGACCAAAAAACTTTTAAATCCCCAAACAACAAAGTGTAATGTGCAATAAGAGTAAATTTTCTAAACTGAGAAATCTCAAGTGACTTGTTCACACAAAATAGAACTACATGGAGGATAACTGTCCTTGCCAGGGGGTTATTGCTTCCTGGCTTAATTTCAGATGAATCAATGACTTCAAGATGCAGCAAATGTTACACAGTGCTTTCTTGTCCCTAGTGAGGTTACTTTCCCTGTTTTTAAAAACTAGTTGCCTAATACTCAGCGGTTCCTTTTTCAAAATCTGATAAATTTCTCTATCCATAGGTTTCCAGACCCCTCTGAAGAGGCTGTCATCTACAGCCTGTGAAAGCTTCTCTTTCTTCCTTAGCAATTGCTTCCACAGGAGGAGAAATCCCTCACTCCTTCCGTAGGCACTGACATGATTATCTTTTTCATTTAAAGGACAACATCATATGAACAGTGAATGAAGCATTAACCATCCATTTTTAAGTTTTGATAAGACAAAAGGTCCATATATTCACATATATTGCTATTACTGGCATCCAGATGTTGCAGAATTTTACCACCTTCTTTTTTCTTTTTTTTCTTTTTTCTTTTTTTTTTTTTCCCCCCTCTCAGAACTTGTAGAATAACCTGTCTTGTCTTTTATCTTCATGACTTCTTGGCCCCCATAACCATAGGTGTATGTAGGGTGTTTTCATTAATTTACCTAACTCAGGCTCAGACTGGTTCATGATATTCACTGTCAGAAGTGGTATAGCTTCCTAAATGTCCGAAACTCTCATTCTGAAATCAAATTTTGATGGCTGTATGAAACCATTGTTTCTTTTAATACTCATAACACAGATAAAAAGTGCCCTTTATTTTACTTTTTCAATGAAATTAGTTCTGGGAAGTCATCCTTTGAGAAGTGAGACATAATGCCTGAGAGCTACTACACACTGAGACTTCCTGCTACATCCTTCTAATTTTCAAATATGTATCTGTATATTGTAGTACATGTTTTTATTAAAAATTAGCTTAATGTGTTTGTTGACTAAGTGCAAATTCTAATAATATAGAACAAGAATGTGAACTTTGGGAAAGTTTGAGTTAATATGGTTGGGTATAGGCTTCTTTTTGCCCTTTTTTTTTTT
>VXBW01003786.1:1162987-1204769 GCA_013400375.1 Thinocorus orbignyianus
TTTTAAATTGTTAAGTATATTACTTAAGTAAATAAATAAAAATAAATAGAGTTGTATGGCTATCTCCTAGCATTACCCAGGCAGTATCTCCATGTCTGTCAATGTCACTGTAGCTAGATTTGATTTCAAGGTGGAGATCAGTTCAGATGGCAACAGATCAAGAACTAGGAATTGACCCACGGGCTGTGTTATGTCTCCTGCCCTGACAAAGCACCATCTGTAATATATGGAACACAGCGCTCTTCTTATAGGAGTTAAAGCACAAGATAAAATTGCAGTAACATATAAAGAACAGAAAGCAAAGCAGACCATATATAGATCTCCATATGTCTTTGGTTAGATAAGAGTTTCTGAGATACCTCACCAGGTAAAGAACCAGATGGGCTTTTGGAGGCAAGCATGGAACAAGTTACAATATTGGAAAGTTGAAAAAAGAAATTGTTAACAAGCTAGGAGTGGACAAAACCCGTCTACCAATTTCATCAGAGATATATAGCTACTGCTATGACTGTCAACCAAAGACAGCAGCATTCAGAGCTTACCTGAATAATTAGGTGACCAGAGATTTATTTGAAGTCAGAAATCCTCATACTTCATTAGTCTAGTTTTACAGAGCAACTCCAGAAAATGACTTCTAATAAGTATCAAGCTGTCATAGCACAGTAGGGAATCAAGCCTTTTATTGTACCTCACATTCTTGTAGTTGGGCAGGTGGGGGAAACTATGGTGTTGCAGACTAGAGAAAGCCTGGTTTGATGTGTGGGCTTTGGCACATGGTGTGCATTTTTGCAAGGGTGTATTTTATTGTAATTTAACTTTTATTGGAAGGCGTGACATCCTTTCCCGTTAATTGCTCTATTTTAGCTTTTAAAATGAACAGATCTTTCTCTCTTATGTTTTAGCTCATATATTGTAATGATATTACTGACCTGAAAATGATTTTAAATGATTTGCTTCTTGCTTCTTCTTTCATTTACAATGAATAGAAATGCCTAAGAGATTCTAGATTACTTCTAAAGCATATTTCCCACATACACATCCCACCCCTCCTTTCTGTTTTCATTTTATATGTGTCATCTCTCACACTTGGGCTTTACTCAAGTTAGGAATGCACGTGATTATCCCTAACAGCAATTTGAAGTTGAAAGGCTTTTGGGACAAGCCTCAGCTTGGTTCCATGATCTGCTATACAGGATCTTAATGAGTTTTGTGCTATTCTGGGGAACTATTGGGCCTTTATCTCTTCTGCATTGGGCCTGAAACTCTGCAGTCATTCTACTCACTTCTTAGAGTTTTCATTTTGTCATTTGTGATTTTGGTGTGGATTTGTCTCAGAGAGAGGAAAGAGATGATGTCAGAAGACCTGCAACTCTCCACTGAAGAGCAGGCAAGTGGAGCATCCATGTACAAATATAGCAACATTTAAAACAAACGAAAAAATTAACATCCCCCCAAAAACTCAATTTACACCACAGGACAATACCTGGAAGCCTTGTTAAATGTGTAGTTTTTCCCTTATGAAAGAGATTGAGCTGCATTTCAGAAAAGATGAGGTGGATTCTAACTTTGCAGGGCAAAAATACCACCCATCCAGAATCCACATTTTTAAAAAGACTGTCAGGCAAAGATGTTCTCTCACCCAATACCACGTCTAAGAATGGCAAGTATTGTGCAGAATAAAGAGATTGAACTAAGTTCTAAACCACCTGAGCAATAGTTTTGTTCTGTAAAGAAGAATAGAGTTCTCTTTCTCATATCGGTTAAACTGAAGCATTTACAAAATGTAAAGTCTCTACTGGCAGTGTAATGTGAAAATCCACTCAGTGGTGCATGTTTCTTTAAGAATTTAAATTGCTACCAACTTGATTAATTGAAATTCTTCTCTCACATCAACCCTAAATGATGAGAACATTCTGAAATGTACAGTGAAAAGCCTTTACACAAAAAAGAATTTGTTCTGTGCAAAACCAAATTAGACAACAATTTTTTGGTAGATAACTATGCATGCTGTAACCATAGTGTACCACAAGAGCGTGAGGTTGATGCACTGAGGGATTATTTGAAAATCCACAGGTGGGCAAACATCAAAATGTACCTTCAGTTGCACAGAGATATTGCAGTGATCAGTGGACAAACAGATTAAACCGCTGGAGTCCCAAGGCAATTGATGAGTACAATATGATTTGTTTCACCAGTACAAAAACATGTAACATTTGCAAAAACAATAAGAAAGGTACATCTTTCTCAAACGAAATTGCTTCATTCTGTTCCCCAGGGTCAGTCTTGTACTATCAAAAATCTGTATCATCATTTTAAAGGAACTATTCAGAGTGGCACAACACTTAAAATAAGCAAAATTTGGAGCAGTAATACTCAAAATGTAGGTCAGGATAGATAAAATTTAGATGCTTGGCTCAAGAACAGGCCCTATCAGTTTCTAATGAGCTTACATATTATTATGTATTTTAAACTGTGTACTCTCTGCTACTTCTCTCTTGACACTTTCTGGAGGGAAAGGAAGGCTTTAGTGAGGCTTTTAACACTGTGTCCCATAATGTATTTATGGACTAACTGACAAAGCACAGGCTAGAAAAGTGGACAGTGAGATGGACTGAAACCAATTTAAGAGCCAGGATTAAATTGGATTAGAAGTTTAAGAGCCAGGATTGTGATCAGATGCACCAAATTCAGTTGGAGGCCAGTCACCAGTTGCTTGTCTCAGAGTTCAACAAAGAGTCCATTGGTGTTTAAGATTTCATTAATGACCTTGATGATGGGACAGATCATTCTCTCATCAAGTTCACAAACAATGCAAAACTAGGAAGAATGAGTGGTACACCAAATAGGTGTGCTGCCATTCAGAGGGACATCAACATGTTGGAGAAATAGACTGAAAGGTGCTGCATGCAAGTCTTGCACCTGGAAAGGCACTAGAACAGGCTGGGAGCTAGCAGGCTGGAAAAGAGCTTTGAAGAAAAGGATCTAGAGACCCTGGTGGACAGGTTGAACATGAGCCAGCAACACACTCTCATAGCACCGAGTCAGTCCCTGCCCCAGCAGCACCACAGCAGTTCTGGTCTCAAGCTCCCCACAGCCTTGTTTGCCATAAGTTCCACTGAGACAGGCCCATAGGCTGGCAGAGTGGCCCTGCCCAGCCATCCCAGGGCTGTCCTTGACCCCAATTCCCTTCACTGGGACAGAGGCTGATGTCCTAGCCCAGCCTCAGATGTCCCCACAGAGGTGTCAGTTTGCTGTGCCTTGACAAAATAACCGAAACATAGAGATTTCTCTTTTATCCCAACTTTATCTACTCACTTATACACAGTTATCAGCTAGGACATGAGCACTTAACACTCCCCAGACAATATGTGAAAGATTTTACTTCATCTTGAGTAGATTTTTATGAAGCTCAGCTTAAGCTTCGTTTCCTGCTATTTACAGCAGGCTGTAGAGAGCAAAACCCCCTTTACTTACTGCTTCTAATAAATAGGTCCTAAACATATTTACTGGGCATAAATATTCCTGCAGCTTTTACCCCAGAAACTAATTTGTCAACTATACTAAGATGAGGTGAAGTTAAAAAAAACCCAGTGCATATTGGTGAAGAACAATTAGCCTTGGAATAAGAACACGTAGAATTGAAGGTGAAGGAGAAACATGACGTCCTTTACAAGGTGTGCAACTTCTTTTTCTCCAAAATCAGTTCCTGCTCTTGATTCACCATATTTTTAGTTTTGTGGAAAAGGTAGGAGACAAAGTTTAACAGCAATTGCAAATGTATTTAGAAGTGCAAAAATCAACAGTTAGAAAAAAATATGCACTCTCAATCCAAAGCACAGCACTGCCTTGTGAGAAAATTCAGTTCAAAGTACTCTCTGAGTACTCTTTCACCATTTGAGAATCTACTAACACACAGCAGTTGAGTATCGTCTCAGACCTCTAATGCAAGGACATGCTACAGTTCTCCAAGTCTGCACAGCCCATAAAGTCGCACTGCTTCTAAAAAGTCTGCAATAGTGGTATTTGAGGACTTTCTTTTTTTCTCTCCAAACACTTCATAACTTTGATTTCTCTTTTCCAAAGTTCAAGAATAGTTAAAAACCACAACTTATAGAGTGGAATTTAGAAGTAAACTGTGGGTCATCAAAGTGTTTCATTTTACCACAAAAAAAGAAAGAGGTGTACATGTTTGGTTTTTTTTACTAGACTCTAAAAAATCATGCACCTATTTTAAATAAAGCTAAAATTCAGTTCAGGAAAACTGAAAGTGTACATCACAAAATTATAGTCTGAAGTTTAAGTATTTGAATTTTTGATACAACAAAATTTCTAATTGAAAAATCTGATAAGCATTATTTCTATAGTTTATGATTTTAAATGTGATGCTATATATTTGTACAAAACGTTTAACAATAAATCTAAGAGCATTCTAGAGACTAAAGTAAGTTATAAATTAGAAATAGTAGTGATTTAGCACTTCTTGACTGGTAAAAGAATGACATTACTCTTCATAGTTGCTACACCTATTAACTGCCACTAGGCAAATTTCATCTTATCCTTATCAAAATGGATAATAACCTTTTCTTTTTAATAAAAACTAGCAAATAATTTATTATAAAAATAGTAAAAGAGCAAAACCAGGGATTTACTGGAGATGGTGAATTCTGTTCACAATCATTTCTATTGCACTACACACCTTTTTATTCTTCTGAGCCCCAGCAAAGGCAATGCATTCATGACAAAGGCAAAAATAACTGAGAAAACACTTTTTACAACCATTAAGCTAAGCATTGCCAGTTTCTCATTTATGTTTAATTATTTTTCTGAATGACATTCAATATCTCGGCTAGCCTACCATCATTGTTAAAATCTATCATTTCCTTAAAGTATTTATGGGATTATACCGATGGCAGAGATCATTTGTCATCAAAGGGATAAGATTAGACATGAAAATATAATGCTGGCAAAACATATTTCAACAGCAATATACAGGAGGGCAAGTGCACAATAAAACTTTTAAGACACTTAATTTTTTTTATTTTTTTTTAATTTTCCTCTACTTAGAATGTATTTTCTTACTGACACTGGTAATATGACTTTTAGACGGGCCAGCAGTGCATTATACAAACAGTGATTGGAAAGATGGCAAGCTTTTGTTTGTTGGAGTGTTTCCACCTATTTATTTTTGACAAGGTCAAAAAACTCCTTTAATTCAACTTTACACTTGGCTGATGATGAAAAGTAGCTGCGTGCTTTGACATAAAATAACCCACAGACATCAACATCAAGTAATAAACATTTTAAAGCATTCCTGCTAATAACCGAATTCAGGACAGCAAAAGTATCTGAGCAGAAATATACATCTCTGTGAAACACTGTGCTTCTGAAATACCCTGCTAATCATTTGTAAGCACTAAGGATATAAGATCACTGAAGTCCAATTCTAATGTTTTCATTTCAGATGACCAGTAATTCAAACAAACAAAAAGACATTTTAGAAAGCGTTGCAGAACAGATCTTTAAAACTTTCCCTTCTAAAATAAAAACACCAAACACACACAAAAAAAGGCAACCTCAAAACCAGACAGAAACCAATCATGAAAAAACCCCACACACAAACAACAAGTTCCCTTTCTTAATTCCTGACTCTAGTGTCTGTTAATGAAAAGTTACAAAAACACTGTATTATGTGGTGAATAAGACATGAAAAGCCAGGAGTAAAGAAGTTTAAATCCTTCTAAATCACATTTGCAATCGGAGATTCCACAAACACAGCTAAACCAAGCTATCAATCTTCAAATTTGCTGACTGAAATTCTCTACTCATTGTAGAACTTAAGAATGTTTGAAGGGGTGCCCATTTGATTTCCTTTGACTCTTACCTGGGCACATCCACTGATGTAATTTCTAAGAGCATAAAGTCCTGAAAGGGTGATCCTAAATAGTCAGGTAACACGTTAAGATGACAAAATATCAGTACTAAATATTCTTTTGTTTCATGTCTCTGAAGGTAACAACCATTTGTCTGACAATGCAACTGAAATTCTCTATGAACCCACAACATTTCTGCATATGTTTTATTTTCATATCTAAACTTAAACCAATGCTTCCTTATGAATGTGCAGTAAGAATAATCTGTCATAACCATTAAAGAGAACATGCCCTTGGATGTTGTTCTATTCCTTTCCTATTTCTCTGATTTAGTAAAGACTTTGGCAGAAGTGATTTTTTTTTCATTAGATCTCAATAATAAATTATGCAACTGACATCCAAAAACCCAGCAACAGACATTTGCATGACAGAACATTTACACTGGAAGCACTTATTTTTCAACAAGATCAAAACTCTCTGTCAGTTCTGCATCACATCTAGCTGGTGACAAAGTGGGGCTTAATACTTTAATGATAGAAGTCCTTCATTAACAGAGAATAAACATTTCATTGTACCCATAGAAATGATGCAAAATATGCATTGAGAATTACATCTAAGGAAAATGAACAGCAACAGAAAATTCTCTTTTTGCTACTGCATCCAAAAGGCTGACTTTTCCTGTGTCCTCTGAGACACTGTGATTTGCTTGACATTACAGTTCTAATGGGAAAAAAATCCACTAAATATTGTCTTTACATTGCCTTTTATATTACTTTCATAACCATTAAATTAACTGATTACTCTTAATAAATTTTGATCTAGATTGAGCAGTCCTAATTTACTTTTCACTATCAAAACACTCCTTTCAGCTTGTGTATACCATTTACTAAGCATGTGCTTTGATGCACATTATTCTTTAGCTGTACTATGATCTACATTGTTAGCTTGTTTTTATTTTACCTGATGTTATTTTTTTTTTTCAAAAACAGATAATAATACTATAGACATCATTCTTAGCCCATAAATCAAGATTGCGTGGAGAAAGGACCTAACACAATTCTGGTTTTCTTAAAGAAAAATCATTAATATTGTTAGTTGTTTTCTTTACCTCATGAACAGGGTGAGAACAGTCTTTCAGAAGTTATGATGTGTGGAGAAAGCATTCAGGAATTATAGAGCGGTGGAGTTTTCAAATACATTGGTTACTAGCTCATCTATTTTCTTCTTTGTTAAGTAGTCTTTCAAATAATGAAAATAATGCACAACTCAAAATAAGTTCAACAACTGCAATTGAAGTAGTCCTTAATTTCAGTATCAAAGTCTTAATCTTTATTAAGACAATTCATACTCTGCATGGATCTACCTTTTTTGCGTCAATGGAGATCCAAAAGCCTATCCTCTCTGAACATAGTCCTTCACTAAATGGAAAATCAATACCCAGTTCCATGCATTACCTGATCAGAGCAACAGACCTGTTCCCCACAGAGATGCAGAGAGGCGTCTGAGAAGCAAAGCTGTGTGTTTGGGTTTAAGCATGGAGAAGCCTCAAATACACATGAGCAGAGCCTCTACATCTCTCAACTGGGCTCATGAAGCTATCAGTGCCAAAAGTATTTTAATATTGAGTCCACCAGCCCCTGGGAATCTGTGTTATTCTCCTGTTAGAAGCGACCATGAACAGTAATCTCGTAAATGCTATAGAAAGCTAACTATATCATGTTTCTTAAAAGGGTGCATACACCCTTTAAAAAACAAACAAATGCACAAACAAACGAAAAAAACCCAAACCAAAACCAAACCCACAAGTGTACCATACAGGCACAAAAACTTATAGTCAAACCAGTGATTCTGGCATTCATTAGATCTGATTAAAACTGAGAATAATGTGAAATATTCTCATACATTTGCACACTAAGCTTTTTCTCAAAGAACTCTTTGCTTTTATAACACTTTGCTCCCCTAACTCTTCTTTCCCTTCCCTTTTCATTTTGCTTCTGAAAAGAGGTGCAGTTCTAGGATGAAAAAGATAAAGAAGAGTGAATAATGGGACAAAATTAAAAATTTTTAAAAACCTATGCATTACTTTGGAAACAATCTTTATCTACTTCTGAAGTAGTAAAAAAAGCAGTAAAGTAGAATTTGACACTTACCCATATGTCATGCATCCTAGTCTTCATATTAAGTTCTCTTACCCTTTAATTGTATTACAAATGGAGTGTTCTGTTTGATACATTATTCTCTATACAACAGCAGCACAAGTTTCAGACTTCTTGTTAATTTACAGTGTATAACAATCAGATTTATGTAATGGAAAGGCTGGGAGAAGCAAATGAGAAAAGCAAAAATGTACAAGGTGTGTAGTTCTCCCCCTATCAGAGCATAGCTAGATCAGTCTTGAATATTCTCCTGAATTTGTTGATATCAGCTGCTTTAGTGATGTTCTCCTTTTCCTAGGAGAATTATGAAAGGAAGAATTATTTTCTCCACCCTAAAACAAAAATAAAATTATGCCAACCCCTTAAAAGGGGACCCACAAGTGGCATCTTAACTCTAGCACACATTGAATCACAACCAGTGCTGTGATTCTCTGAAATAAAAAGAATCCTTTATTTTACTTTCTATCCACTATGTAGCAATTCCACAGCACATCCCATGGAAGCCTGCATCTAGCTTAGCCCACTGACTATTTTCAAGTCCCAAATATTACAGATGTTTAGGCACATGTAAAGTGAAGTCTTAAAAGATTCTACATTATTCATTACATCAGTAACTTTTAATCAAGTAACTCATCAAGGAAGTAGGGCAAGGCCAGTCCGGTCAACCTGATGCTGATTAGACCATAGATGTTTTATCATTTACTTTCTCAAGAGGTTTTGTTTGGATTTGAGAGTAAAATTATTCCTAGCATCAAACCACAAGTACCCTTTTTTCCCCTGTTCAAAGCTCAAGCTAGCTACTGTGATTAGAAAATTAAATGCAAATACTTCTGAAGATGCAAGATGTGGGGAACAATTTCATGATTTCTCACTGACATCAGCAGGCCTACACATAACAGTGCAATTACTGTGGACTAGCTGAGTGAGGCTAGGTAAAAGTGGGGGATTTTTGCCAGGTAAAATTAGAAAATTTCTTTCTACATAAGCATAGACACCTTCCAGACCAAAAGAGTTTATCTCACCTCCAGAAGGACAAACTTCTAACACGCTATATGAATGCAGACAAAAATGAGATAAAATAAGATTTTCTCCTCAGATCTTTTAAGCTTTTCAGGTGAAAACATTATTGTTTCCACTTACTAACTTGCCATGCTTCCCTTTCAGATTACCACTGCACCCTAATAATCTAGCATGAATACAGATGTGTGCATCCAGGTTTTTTGATATATGAAGGCAGAAAGCAGCCAGTAACTTACCATCAGTCAGCTACAACAGGACATCTGATCCTAGTCTTGCAGAAAATAACGCAATTGTACTCCAAGTCACTCCAGTCTCCATGATCCAAAGATAGTTTCGATGCAGCACAGCTGCAGCATTCAGAGTTCTGTGAAAAGCTTCTAAATTGCAAGCAAAAGTGGCAAGAAAGCAGACAGAGTAGAAGGAAGAAAGGTAAAATCAAATACCAGGGAAGAAAGGTAAAATTAAAGACAGATACAGGAGTGCTGAGACAAAGGTGGTCAGTAGCTCAAGGATTCCAGAGGAAAATCTAAAACAAATATTCCAAAATGCTAAGGAAAAAAAAGCAGGCAATTGGAAAATTGCTCCATAGCAGCAGTAATGTTCAGCCTGTCCCAGGATCAATGGAGACCAATCTCCTCCTTTCACTGACGACTACCAGGCTAGCCAGACTTATCAGGTGACCAGCTGGAATATGGGGGTGCTAAGAACTGTAACGGTTGGCCAGAAGCCATTATCATCCCTTCAAAGCAATAAAAATCCATTTCAGTAAGCATAAAACCAAGGGAAAACATAGATTGCTAAAACTTCCAGCACATCTGTATAATTGGGATTGCTCAAGACAGGAAGCTGCACCATACACATATCATGCAATTTGAGTGCTTGGCTCTGTGTCTGTGTTCCAGCAGGGACTTGAACCCCTGCTATTAAAAGCTCTCAGTATCCACAGAAGTCAGTCTCCCTCCCTTTTTGGGGTGACAACTATTCTAGTATCCTCCTTTCTTTCCTGAGGCAAGACACAGGGAACCACGTTGCATTCCTGATGCAGAACATCACATCCATTTTCCTCCTCTCTTTCCTGCTTTTCACTCTGTGCCCCTTAACTCTAGCACTGCTAACATCTGTAAGTAGACCTGCAAGATAATGGAGGAACAAAGTAAACAGCTTTCAAAAGACCTTCATGGTGCTTACATCCCTCTTCGTCCTCCCACCACCCCTTGGATGTTTAAATGTTGTACATTCTGCTAAAGTCTTTGTGGTCTGTGGATATCTTCTCACTGTCTGTGACCTTCATGCCAGGAAAAAAAATTAACTTGCATATATGAAAGACTGATGAAATACAGCATTTTTCCTTCCTTTCATTCTACAGTAGTTCTCCTCTTTAGAGACACAAAACCTGCTCACTCCAAGTCTAAATCCTAAAAGATATCAACAGGTTATTCTTTTGCTTTTCAAATAAAGCATTATTAAGTACACTAAAAACCTAAGACCTATATTCCTTCCCTCTTTCATTTCAGTGCTTTAAGTGTTTCTCAAGATAAAGCAATAAAGTTTTATTCTTTTCACAATTTGTTTTCGGTCCACTGAGAGAAAATAAAATGTTTGCAAATGTTTATCCCAAATTAGCTGTAATAACACAGTCTTTATTTAGTGTTTCACAGCAGTCTATTACAAATAAGAACTATTTACAGTATTTTTATGTGCTATACTGTTATTCTCAATTCTTCCACTTCTCCAGAAACCAAGCTTACAATCTGCATAGCTTTTCAACTTCTGAAACCCTATTGGAAGATGTACAGAGCTAACTTTGTCATAGTACCCCACCATAAAGGTTCAAATGGAGCCAAAATTGATATACAAAATAGTAAGCAAGAAATAAGTAAGCTAGGATCACCTCTAGCACATACGATCACCTGGTCCAGCTTAGAAGATAGCACATTTGTAGCTGCTCTGACAAATAAAAAGCCTTCAGCAAATGTCTGGAGCACCACCTCAACTTATGTTTCCAAATAATCAAAGCAACTTTGCTTCTAGTAGCAGCTTTATAGGTTGTTTTCATCCAAATTGTCAAACCTGAAAATGTTATACTTACATCTAGAAAGGCATGGAACACTAACACAGTTATAAAGAATACAAAGTAGATACAAAGATATGTGAAGAAAGAAAGGGCTGCCTCCACATCCCTTTCTCTACACAGACTCCAAACCAGCAATGACACATGTACACGTATGGCATGTTGTATACCAGGTATGCAAAGCCATTTTAAATCACTGTCTCCTCTCCGTTCCCAATACATATTTTCTGTCAATATATCCTTCCCTTTTGCTTGTATTGTCCTCTCATTTTGTACATATGAACCCAGTTCCTGAATTGGCATTAAAGTTTTTTGTATATCACCCTTAAGCTGCTCCCCAGGGTGTAAAAATTCATACTCTCTTTGGCAAGCCATTATACAGTTCTTCCTTGACAGCATCCATTCATCCATCCATGCATTCTTACCCAAGCCGGGTTCTTTTTCCTTATTGCCTAGCAAGCTTCTTGCATCAAGGCAAAAATGCAACATTGCCCTTGCACACCAAGTGTTCCCATGGTCTTGATTTTCACAACTTCTGTGTAGACAGACTGTAGAGACTGGGATTCCTCTGGGCAAGCTGTCTTCCAAACCCCAGATACCCATGACTTGCACGACTGGCACACTTAGCCTTCACTAAGAAAGAGAGCACCTTTCTCTGCCATAGATGCTAGTGTCATTGCCAAGATGAATGCACAGTTTGGCTCCCACTGAATAGCTGGAAGATACCTTTTGCCAGTCAGACACCACTCTAACTGACACCCTCAACAAGTCAAAGCTTTTGGTACTCATCTTCTATTCCCCTGGTATCAGGCTGGCAAAATGAATTGGCAGCAAAAGACATGTTTTTCCTGAGAGGAAACCATAAACTCTCCTTCACAACATGGCAGTTACCCTCACAGATTGATGGATTGCCTAGAAATATAGATGTTCTGTGTAAAGCCAATTCATTATGCCATGCACAATCCAAAGGGACATGTCATATCATTCATAATCAAGAGTCAGAAGTACAATGCACTAGTTGTAATGTTTTATGGAAAAAGTGACTGGGAAGATACTCAGGGAGCACTATGTATGGTGATATGAGAATAAGTATTTAAGTGCAATGGTAATTTTATGAAAGAAAAATGTATGTGCTCAAAGTGACAACTCACAGTGCACTCTTTCATCCTTCTCATTTCAGAAAAATTTAGATTTCAATCTACATTCTGGGTTGAATCCTAAGTAGATGAGCCAATGAACCACAAGAAGACAGGAATATTTTCATAAAAGATTTCAAAATAGACAGATACAGCAACACAGACTTTAGATGATAATCTTACCATTTGTATTGCTGGGACATGTAATGTCTCTTAATTGGCTTATTTATAAACTAAAAATTAAGTACTTTGTGAAACCTTAATTTATATAGCTAGTGAATCCTCCCCTTGAGCTAAGTCAAATTTCCTCTAAAGTCAGACGTATTCCTGCACATGTCTCTGAGAGATACCCCTATTCTTTAATAAATAGCATTGGGAGATTACCTGGTATCTCAAGAGACAAAATAGCAGAGTGTTAAATCTCTATAAACGGAGACAGTTACTCTACCACAGAAGCAAAGGCCAAGTTGGTAGAAGAGAACACATCTCTTCTGCAACTCCATAGCGTTACAGTCTCTTCTCCCAAGCATATAAGGCCACTGAAAATTGGAATGGAAAAGTCATCCTAGCAACTGCAACTTATGGATGCTGCTGTCATCTTTCTGAATTTTAATTTACTCACTTAGGAAAAATTAGGAGAAATAAACGCTCACTAAGCAGTTAGTTCATAACAGAAATAGACATTTATGACATCTCATAAAATCATTATGTGATTTGTTAACTTGAAACTTGGATACCAATTTGACCTGAAGTAGTAAAGGCAATGCCATAAACTCACTAGTTCAGAATTCCATCACTGCTAACATCAGTACAGGTCTAAGCAAAAAGATTAAAAACAAAACAAAACAACAAAGAAAAACAAACAAACAACACACACACACACACCCAAAAAAAACCAAACAAACAACAAAAAAAAAAAAATCAACAACAACATTTAAAAAAAAAAATATATAAAAAAAAATCTCAAGTTTTATTTCCCCTGGAAGCAGCTGTCCTGAGTAGCTCATGTTAAACCACAGATCTTATCAAAAATAAATGTGAACTCAGGCCCCACAAATTAGTGAAAAGCTCTTTTGCTAAATCTTCAAAGGTAGTGGTAATCCAAAGAAAAGCCTTATTCATCACCACATGGTAATTTACATCCAGACAGTCTGAAATGTAATTGCTCTTAACACTCCAGTAAGAAACAAGTATTGCATGCACTGGCTTATTGTTTAAGAAACACTTACAAAATTCCTTAAGCACTGTAGTGTACCAATGTCAGTTTTTCATGTATGCATTTTGTTTTGTCTCTTTCTAACAAATGACTGTTTCATCCTAGTAGAGATGCCTTTTTTTTTTCTTTTCCTGATTCACTTACAAACTCTTTATCTTAGTTTTTATTCACATGCAGATTTTGTACATTTCTTGAAATATGAGCCATCTAATTTTGTTCAAGTATGAATAGCTCATATAGCCATACTAGTGACCTGTGAAATGGGTGGTCTACATTGAAAACAAGGAAAACTATGGAGAATGAGAGTTTTGTCCCCTAGGTCAAGAGGGTACTATCAGTGCCATTGATTTACAGTATGTCTTAGAGTAAATAGATCTACTTTGGGAATGATTAATGCTTTTTTGTTAAGAGAGTACCGAGATATTCGATTGAAAAATATTTTCAGAGGGGAGTAAACTGGAATTGTTACAGTGAAAGAGTATGAGCATAGATCCAAAGGAAATCCTTGAGTTTCTAAGTCAGTCCTTGAAGTACAATTAAGTTACTGGAGATAGTTTTGGGGATTCTTCTGAGGATTTCTTTTTTTTTTTTTTTTCCAAGTCATTCCAGCATAGACATGGCATTATGAGTGGATTAGGTGAGTGTTCTTTTGTAGATAAATAATTAAGCATGACAATATCCAGTTGTTCTTAGCAGAAAAAAAATTGTTCTGTATTGAATTTGTACACACACAGGAAGAGATTACATCCCATAAAATTTGTGCGAACTAGAGCATCATTTAACTTAAGCTCTAACTACTAGAATATTCTGAAGGTTGTTTATTATAGAAAGAGGCAGTGCAAGTATGTGATTAACTAGAGCTATAGCATGAAAGAGATCATCAACACCCTTTTAAGTAACACGCTGAAAATCTAAAGGATATTGTTCATTGAAAGAAAATGCAGCATATTAACTAAAGACATTTTTATTCCATTCAGTTCTAAATAGAGACTACTAAGAATTCCAAGAACCCAGATCCTTTCACAATGACACCAAAGGCAAATTTCCTGTAACAGTCAATGAAAACAAGACCAAATGCAATTAGATTATTCATAGCTGGTATGCTAGGCCACAGGCTGATAACCTTCAACAGGTATCTACACAAAACATTGCTTTGATTTCACAAGATTCAGGCTTCAGAAAACACCCTGTGAACAGGCCCAATATTCATTAATCTAACCAACAAGTAATAGTAATTTCTAAACAAGAGTGTCACAACGTTACATTATTCAATTCTATACCTTACCTATTACTATGGATATTAGAATTATTATAGGCTATGAATCAATTCTTATGTGACCACATATTTTTACTGACAGACGAATGAGGTACTACGGAACACCTGGAAAGAAGTTTCCTTTGCAATTGAAGAGAAAATTGTTCAGAACTTTAGAACTGATGTTGTGTCTATAAACACTGGCAAGTGAAATAAAAAAAAAAAAAAAAAACCAGCATCATATGCATCAAAATATTTTGAGCTGATGTGGAATGATACTAACACAAGTATGGCTTCATCTTTCATAGAAGACACTTTCTAAAGATTTAAACTACAACCTCTGGCAGGTTAAGAATTATGGTTCAGGAACAGCTTGATGGATAAATAACTCCAACTACTTTATAAGTCACTTGGGATATCTTATGTATCTATCAAAGTTAATGAGATTTCACGCACCTCACATGGGGAGGGGGTGGAATCAGACCATATGAATAGATACTTCCAGTAATTCAATATGCTTTAAACAGTATGTAGAATGGTAGATGGCAGAGGGGGGTTCCCCATAATTACATTAATTGCAAGATTTGAATAATTCACTGTTGCTACTAGGCATAATAACTGGCTTTAGATTTGTGTCTATATTTATTAAACGTATCTTTTGGCAATCTAACCATATTGATGGATTCAAACCAAGCAGTTGAGTTTATAATTTGTATGATGTCTCAAAACGGTGTTTCTTGGTACTGTCTGTGTCCTTTGTTGGGATTGATATACATAACTCTGCATCTTTCTTTTGTACTCTCATGCTAACTTTTAATAATTATTTTCTTAGTGAATCCACTAAGGTAATCTGGTGGTAATCTTTTTTTCCACCTGTTTAAGTTGAACAAGAGAGTTTGAAGGGGGAAACAAATCTATCATCAAAATTATCACTACAACTTCCCACCTACAACTGGCAATAAAATTTATCTTGCAATAAAAGAGTTTCCTGTGGGGAGCTAAGGATGACCATGTTAAGACTTTTTGTGAGCCCCTTTGCATACAAGCCCTATCTTTATTTGGATAACATCCTGGAAACCATTCTGGAATACTTCTGTCAGCACAAATTCTGAAGTCACATACGTAAGAGTAACTAAAGAAATTATATCTTTACCTCAGTAGGCAGACCACATTCACCTCTCTGCTCTTTGCTTCCTTCTGAATCCTTCAATCCCAAAATAAGCAAGTCAGAGTTACTTCTGCTCAGAACAAAGTTAACCAAGACAATATCCTGACTGAACAAAAGTATTCTCTACATAATAAAGTATTTTTATACACTGAAAATGCTTGCTATATCTTAATTAAGAAATGCAAAACACCTGGGGCTACTGAGTATACAGGCATGCATGCTTTATTGCTAAGTGTGGATTTGGCAGTCTAATCAGCTTAATAGAACAATTTTACTTCTCCCACAAAATAAGAATATATGACTTAAAACAAAGAACAGACCTCAAGGCACTATCCTATTTTAGATGTCTGAATAGCCATAAATAACTGTGCCCCTTATAACGTTATCAAGTTTGCCAATAATCACAATCTCAGTGAAAAGGGGAAATACTACAAATAGCTAATGTTCAGGATTAAAGTTCTGCTGTAACAAATGAATCCCCATATTCAATGAGTAACAAGCACAACAGAGTTAAAACTGCCCTACACTGATTCTACCCTGAAGGTAAACCAACTACATCGCAATGCTGTAAATTCCTGCCTGGAAACAATTTCTGTATGGAAGCCAAAATCATTGCATTCTAGTGACTAGAATTCAGTTTAGCTTGAAGAGACAAAGGCTGAATACAAATTTTACACTGCTGGGCTCAATACCAACTATTTTCAGCCATGTACACTTTTGCTAATACATAAAGAGGAAGGAGGGAGGAAATGTGAAGAGTCATAAAAAAACCTTACATCTGTTTTAAAATATACAACATACAGAAGAATTCCCCAAACGCCACACAATATTTGTCAGCTGAAAATAAAAATCCTGCACTTTGTCTGATATTTTTCCAGAAAAATGAGTTTTGCTTGGGATGAAATTGTGACTTCAGATAAAAATTAGAACCCTGCCTAAATCATGGAATGGTTAGAGTTGTAAGGGACCATAAAATGAGTCTACTTGTGGCTCATAAAATGTGTTATGATATTATATCAATGATTACTGGAGGCATTGATATCTTGGGAGGCACTGGTAGCCAACCTCAGGCTAAACAAGTCATCAACACTCTCTTACATATCACTAATTTGGAAAGATATTTCATCCTTCTCTGTTCCCAAAGAAGAGACCAATTTTAACCACCTATGCTCATTGCTAGGCATTCAAAGTCATTGCTGTTTCCATGAGGGGATCCAGTGCACTCTCAGTAAGTTTGCACATGACACCAAGTTGGGTAGGAATGTTAGCCTGCTTGAGGGTGGAAAGGCTTTGCAGAGGGACTGGGACAGACTGGATTAATGGGATGATGGTATGAAGTTCAACAAGTCTAAGTGCCGGGTTCTACATTTGGGTCACAACAAACTCATTTAGCACTACAGGCTTGGGGAAGAGTGTTTAGAGAGCTGCCCAGCTGAAAAGAACCTGGGGGTGATGGTCAACAGCCAGCTGAATATGAGCCAGCAGTGTGCCCAGATGGCCAAGAAGGCCAACAGCATCCTGGCCTGTATCAGGAACAGTGTGGTGAGTAGAACTAGGGAAGTGGATGTCCCCCTGTACTTGGCAGTAGTGAGATCCCTTGCGTATTGTGTCCAATGTTGTGCCCAATAGTATTGTGTACCTCACTACAAAAAAAAAACAAAAATTGAGGTGTTGGGGCATGTCCGGAGGAGGGTAACAAAGCTGGCAAGGGATCTGAAGAACAAGTCTTATGAGGACGACTGAGGGAACTGGAATAGTTTAGCTTGGAGAAGAGCAGGCTGAGGGGAGACCTTGTTGCTCTCTGCAACTACCTGAAAGGAGTTTATAGGGAAGCAGGGGTCAGTCTCCTCTCCCAAGTAACAGGTGATAGGACAAGAAAAAATGGTCTCAAGTTGCATCGTGGGAGGTTTAGATTANAAGTGGCATCGTGGGAGGTTTAGATTAGATACTAGGAAAAATTTTGACACTGAAAAATGTATTAAGCATTGAAACAGGCTGCCCAAGGAAGTGGTTGAGGCACCATTCCTGGCAGTATTTGAAAGATGAGCAGACATAGTGTTTAGAGATATGGTTCAGTGATGGCTTTTGTCAGTGTTAGGTTGATGGTTGGACTACATGATCTGAAAGGTCCCTTCCAACCTAGGCAATTCTACGGTTCTATGATTCCACAATACAGGGCCAAAAGCAGAAGTTTAACTTTCAAAAAGAGTAAAACAAAAGAAAATAAAATAAAAAAAAAATCACAAGATTTAGAGAAACATTTTTTTTTAGCAGGGCCATAGTAGTTACTCAGTTTATGAAATTAAGATTTCAATTTTTATTTTTTTAATTGGTAAGTTCGGAAATTTTATCACGTTTATGAGATTCTCCCAAGACCTGAATGACATTGACACTGAACATTCAATAGAACTGGTAAGTGGGTTCCTATCTGGTCATAACAAATCCCTAGTTAACCTCCAGAATATGTAGACACCTGTAAATTATTGATAATTGGAAAAACTGGCTTTTAGAATAGACACTTGTAAGCAAAATTTGTGAGATGTCTTTATCAGAGGAAAGTTCTTGCACAAAGAATTTTCTTAGAAAAATATAGTGTTATTGTAATTAATTGATATAATTTCTATTATAGACTATATAGTAGTGCAAACCTCCATACCCATAACAACATTTTTATTCTTAAATAAGCAGATCTTAAGTAAGTCAAGCAAATTTGGCAAGATGCTTCAAACTCTACTGGATCAAATTGCCCACACAACGGCTTTAAGGCTGTAGCTGCAGCTGCAGAGTAGTATCAGTCTGCTTCCAAAGCAGAAAAACATTAACACTGGTATACTGGTAATACTGGAATTACTCAAGAGAATATACTTTCATCTCTACTCAAATCACAATGAATCTGATCAGGCCTGTTGACGGGCTACCTAGGGCTTTCCTTCACTGCTATAAGACTACTGTAAAGACAGTAAAATTTTTATTTTCTTAGTAAGCAAGCAAAAACAGAGGATACAAGGTTTTGCACATGTTTTGCTCCCCATTTAAATTTTCTAAATGATAACTATACCTTTGGCTTACTTTGGAATGGGAATTAAAGCAAACATCAAGAGTTTATACTAGAAGAGTCTCTTTAAAAAAAAATAGATTTACAGTATCACTGATATCCTAGCAAACCTGTATCTTAATGACTGTAAGTTATATTATAGTAATGGTGACATTAAGTTACAGTATTTTTTCAATAAAGCTAATATTTTTTTTTATTTGATGTCATGCATACATGTTGTTGAATAGCTGTAAGAAACAATTCCTCACCTGTGGAGATATTCAGAAGATCAGAAAGATGAGTTACACCTACCTTTAGATAATGGACACGTATGTTTAAAGAACTAAATCACAAATGGTTAGTTCTTCCAAGGCACAGGATTTTTTTCTGTACATTGCCTAAATTTTATAAAAACAACCATTAATTTCCAGTTTCCATTGTTTTCGTTAACCACTTAGTACAAAATAAATTATTGTAGTACATGAGTCTGAAAACAGAGAGTCATACATAGAATTTTAAATAATGCAGTAAGTCTGCATGCAATGTAGACTTAGATAGCATTAATAAAAGATTTATAGAAAACATCTTTGAATTTTTAAAGCAATTTGTATCAATGAAAATGAAAGTGAAGAAGCAATTAGCTAGTTAAGCAGTAGGTTCTGTCAGAAAGAATAATATCGCAACAATAATCCCTTCAACAACACATTTAAATATTAAAAAAAAAATAAATAGCCATCCTAATGACCAAATATTTCCTCGTTAGAGTAGAATAAAGGTGTCTGCTGAATTCCCAAACTAGAAGCTTCACGTAGGTTTTGGCAGGTGAAGCTTAAGAGAGAGAATGCCAAGAGGCACACACTTGATGCTAATCAATAAACATTTGCCTTCAAATTTCACTATTAAGGACCACTTAAAAGCCCAAGAAGTTCAAAATTAACATTACGAAATGTCTACAAGGTAGATAGGTTTAATTTACTGTTATAGCATGCTAAGCAGTATTACAAAGGACTCTGATTTAATGAGAACAAAAAGAATTCCTGCAATAAATGTTGCCAACACAGAAGAAGAAAATCTTCACAGGTTTAAATAACTTTAAGGTTCTGAGATCCCAGACTGTGGAGGAAATTGAGATCAGAATATTTTACTGACCAGAAAAACATTTGACATACTAAAAGAATAATTGTGAAAGACCGTTCCAAAGCAAATTCACATCGCTGGAAGCTTTTTCCTATGATTTTGGTGGTCTTTGGAGCAGATCAGATTGAAGCCAAATCCTTCTTCATCCAGTAGAATTTACAGAGACCACCACAGCATGAAGCTAACTGGACTTCAGAGGACAAGATGTGAGTGCAAATGTAGAATAAATGTTTCAACTGAAATAAAAAGTTTGCAAAACTGTCCCTAGAACAGCTCTAAGCAGATTTGTTTATGGAAAAGAACGTAACAGCATATGCTGTAAAAATAGGAAGGCCTAAAATAAAAAGAACAAGCGCATATTTCTGCACATATATTTGGGTGAGAGAGGTGGCACTGCACAGTATGTATTTGTGTATTAGGTTATTAGAAGCATATGAAATATTCAGAAGCAATGAATTTAAATGCTATTTCTATATTAGAGCAAATTAAATGTAGAATTTTTCAGGCAGTTTAACAAATTTGTATCTAGTTCTTTGTCATATTAATTTTTCAGAATACTTTTTTCCCAATTTCCTTATAGTCTTAGATGTTATGCTGAATGACCACTGTTCTGACCAAAGAAATTAGCTATAACATTTCACTATGATTCACAGGTATTAATTACCTCTGGGCTCAAACCCAGCAGCTAGTTCTACTTTATCATAGATGCAGAAAAACCCTACCATGCCAGGAAATCATCTTTTTATTGTACTAATGATGAATCAAATAGGAGCATATTCACACCACCCAACATTTTATGTGAGGTGCCTAACTTGGCCAGAATACTTACATAGTCTCCCAAGATTCTTTCTCTCATGATGCCCTGGACTGGCTGATCTCCACTACCAACAGGAAGCGCCAAGACAACAGATTTAGCTGTTTTGTGTTGGGTAGGCTCTCTAGTCCAGATCTGATGCTATGTTTATATATTGAAGCATAGAAGTGTGAATGAGGCCTGCATATTAGAAGTTAAAAGTGAAATTCACCTTGTTTATCCAGGACAAAGCCTTTAAGAACTCAATTCTCGTTCTGAAAAAGTGCTTCATTAAAAAGTAAGTGATCTTGACATTATGTTTGTCTTCTCCATATCAAGCCAAATTCTTCCTGGTGTGTCAATAAGTATCTTAAAGTCATTGTAAAAGAGATTTTGCAGAAATGCAAAATCAATTTCTTGTTTTTAAGTAGTGCCTTTTGCAGGCTTTCTGGTGAATGTACTTAACACTCTTTTACTCTAGGGAAAGACGCTAAATTACTTTTCAGTTAAGAACCATTATTTATCTCCTTATATCAATGTCAGGTGAGAGATCAGAGATCCTGTGCCAAAAATCTTCTACTCGCTTTGATTGCTAGATGTGTCTCAGTTCTTTTCAGGAATAGGTCGATGAAGAGTCCTTCCTCCATTTTAGCGAGGACTATTGTATGACTATATTGACAGTAGTGGTGCTCCCTGCTCATTAAAGGCTCATCCTGGAAAGCCCAAGACAGTCTCCACCACACTGAATGTCAAAAGAACCCAACAGAACTGAATCCTGAAGCAGCACATTACAGCAAGGAGCCTCAACCAAGGCCCAAGGTTGATATTGCATTTGAAAACATGCATAACTTTAATCAGTGAAGAAAGTTCACTGGATTATGCAAACAGGGTCATGAGATTTAACACCTGGAGAAGATAATTTATAGTAAATATGAGACTAGTTTGCAGAATCACTCTTCCTTTCATTGTTCATGCACAGAAAACAATACGTGCTGACGAAACATCCTGAACTAGTTAACAGTCAAATGTTCTTAAAAAAAAAACAAAAAACAACTAAACCAACAAAAAAAAAAAAAAAAAAACCAAAAAACAACAGCAAAATCCAAAAACAACGACAAAAATCCAAAACAAAACAAATAAACCAACAAAGGGCAAAGAGAGACTCTACATTTTACAGCCCTAACCAGTCCTATATTCTGGTTTCTTGAACTTCATGTTTTCACCTGCTTGCATATGCCTTTCATTTCATGTCCCTTGCACTGGGTTTTGAAGAACAACAAATTTCAAGCCCAGACTGTGCCAAGAGAGACAGAATTGCTTTCTGGCTTCAGCTGAATTCAAAACAAGCCAGGGAGGGAGGAATAAAAAATTATCTTGTTTTAGCAAAAAAATAAATATAAAAGAATGGACTAAGAAGTATGAAAGCTAGATTAATTTTGACCCATAAGTGAAAAGGTCTGAGCTCTTAAAAAGCTTGCTCAAGTTTACTAATGTCAGGTTCGAGTTTTTCAATAAACTATCAAATATAGAAATTTTGTCAATGAGATTTCATCTCAGCTTGGGTAAAGAAATAAAAAATAGCCATTTATTTACAAGATTATAGCATGTGTTTTTTTGGTTGTCTTGCTCGACTCCTTCCACAGTCAAAGAGAAGCTGAACTTAGCTAAACTGTTACTTTTTAAAGCAATTTGACATTTTCACCTATGCATGTAAAAGTTAAAAATTATTTACACAGAACAATGATTGAATCACTGCCTGTCCAGAATTGTTTTTAAAATTACAAACTAATGTTTCCTCACTTTGCCAGTAGACAATATGACTATTTTTAAAATGTTAAGGATTAACATCTGTTTCCGAATGCCTGCAGAACATTTATTGAAATTAAGAAGGTTCTTAGAATGTACCTAAGTGTAGGATTAGGCTTCCTACCTAGAAAGAAAAAAAGATTTTTGGCCTGAAGACTGTCATGAAATAAGCTACAGTGAACATTTTGTTAAAAGAAACTGAGGGGAGCATGTAAGTAAAACAAACACCTCAGTTACTTCCAATGTAGTTTTCTGTGTTACTGTACTGTATTTGAGATCAATGTAACATTAGTAGATAATTTTCTGTAAAGAACCAGAAACCAAATCACCTTTCAGATGTTTTATTCTGGCATATTTAAAGGAGAAAGAGTAAGTACCAGTTTTTCACATGTTTATAACTCCTTCTATAGCTTTTCCTTTGCATTTTACATAATCACAAAATTCATGGTTTAGCATGAATTAAAAAAAAACAACAACCCACTATAACACAATCAGAAGTGCATGTAAGAATGTAGATTTCAGGAACATAAAGCAAGAAAAATATGTTCTTTGTTATCTTCTCATGCCTTTACTATTTCTGTTATTGTTTTCATCTGTCAAAAGAGAAGCACTGAGTTTTCTTCCCTGACAGACTTTCCATATAACATCAAATATATTCATTAGCACGTAAGTTCTAAGCCCAAAGGTACGATATTCAAAAGCCCTACTCAGGTGCTTCCAGGTAACTAAAGTCTAAATTGTCAATATTGAACATCATTCATGAAGCAGAAACAGGGAGAAGAGTTCAAAGATATTTCTACATTTGCATAGTGCAGTGTAGAGTCCAGGGAAGGGATGAACTGGTTGTAGCTGATGACCTAAAATCCACATGATATGCATTTTGAGGGTTTTACTTTTCACTAGAACTCTTTCCCTTCAACACCTAAAGGGTATCTTCTGATTTTGCTTTACACAAAAGTAACCAAATGCATTCACCCCAGAACTAAGTCAAGATGCAAAATAAAATAATGCAACTTAGTGGGGACAACAGGGAGACATTCTTCAACAAAATCCAAACTTCTTACTCTAACCACATAGTTAATGTGCATACACTCTGCACATTTAACAGAAGAGAAACTGAATCCAGTTCTTCAGTATACAACTTCCTAATAATGCACCCAGGACATGGAGACAGAGATAAATCTAAATATCTTTTTCTCTGAGAAAAGACAGGGCAATACAATTACTCATGAAAAAGGAAGGTGCAGACATTAAAAAAAACCCGAACAGATTATGTAGACACCCATATAAGACAATCTAGGGGTATTCTGTATAAATTAGTATGCTAAAAAGCCCAATTTTCTGAATGTTGTAAAGTGGACCGATTTTTAAGTGTATTTGAGTTTATCCACACCAAAAAAAATCACACTGGCAGAACTGAAAGCGAGCAAAGAAAAGAATGAATAAGTTTCTAGAAGGCACTGTTTGTAGAAGACAGATGAAGTTTCTGGCAACTTAAGATATTTACATCTAATAACTCTCCCACTGCAAATGCCAAAGTAACATAATTGTAGAACCGTGTACATATCATAAAATCATAGAATTGTCTAGATTGGAAAGGACCTTTCAGATAATCTAGCCCAAGCATCAACCTAACAGACAAAAAACAACCACCCATCACTAAACCACATCACTAAGTACTATGTCAACCTCTCTTTTAAATATCTCCTGGGATGTCTTCCCTGGGGAACCCATTCCAATGTTTAATAACTCTTTCTGTGAAAAACGTTTTCCTGATACCCAATCTGAACCTCCCCTGGTGCAACTTGAGGCCATTTCCTCTTGTCCTATTGCCTGTGACTTGGAAGAAGAGACTAACCCCGGCCTCTCTACAGTCTTTCAGGTAGTTGCAGAGAGTGATAAGGTCTCCCCTCAGCCTCCTCCAGACTGTACGGCCCCAGCTGCCTTAGCCTTTCCTCATAAGGCTTACTCTCCAGATCCCTCACTAGTTTGTTGCCCTTCTCTGGACTCACTCCAGCACCTCAATGTCTTTTTTTGTGGTAAGGGGCCAAAAACTGGACACAGGACTTGAGAGAGGGCCTCACCAGTGCAAAGTAGAATGGGACAATCACCTCCCAAGTCCTACTCACCATGCTGTTCCTCATATAGTCCAGGATGCTGTTGGTCTTCTTGGCTACCTGGGCATGCTGCTGGCTCGTATTCAACCGGCTGTCGACCAGCACACCCAGGTTCTTTTCTGCCAGGCAGCTCTCCAGCCACTCTTCCCCAAGTGGGAAATATTATATACCAGTTATATAACTAATAACCTGTAAAAGAAGAGGATGAACTATATCTTACTTTCAGTGGATGCTCTACACAAATTCAAAGAGGTGTCAAAATGTGCATATTCAACAAAAAGCCAAAAGAATATTGCTTCATTTTAGCACACACCATCTACTTGCCTCTTACTGCTATTAATAGGAAAGACTCAGCTGCTGCTGATGATCCTAGAACACAGAATCTATATATAGCATAATGCATTGGACAAGGGTGACACAAGTTAATCAGATGAAGGTTCACTAATAAATTGGTTTACGCTATTACTTACTTCTTAAGATTAAAGTGATTATAGTTGTACTTGACTTCCTAATGATAAATATAAAGAAGCTGTATGATCTATTGTATACTGGCACAAACTCTCAGTAAAAAACTGTCTTCATTATTCTTAGATTTTAGCACACAAACTCCGAAGTCCAGAACTCTTCTGCAGCTATTCTAAGAGATTAGTTCATCTTCTGTTTAACTGCCAACAACTTAATTACTTTGTTCCCTAACCCAACTTCTCCTGCACCTGTTTCTTTGGGAGTGAGATCCCCAGAAGACATACCTGTAGTAGTGGAGTTAAGAGAGTCTATAAACCTGCAAAGATTCTGCTTTTCCTGTAGAAATTATATCTGATCATCTGTACCACTACTGATAGAGTAGCCATAGATCTTCATTACCATGCTTGTAATTTGACTTCCATTTAAGCTGGAAAAGGATGAAAATGACCCATTTTAATTGCACATCCTACACTGAAAGCCTTTAGAGCAAATTCTCCAAAAAGCTGTATAAGGGTAATCTATACTCTTATAAAATAATAATAATAATAATAATAATAAAAAAAAAGAATAAATTTCTCCCTGGTACAGATTTCCCTTCCTTACAGTAATTCCATAGCTCTTGTGGAGGTGAAATGTGAATGAAGCTTACTCACATATTTTCTTTCATTGAAACACAATGTTTCAGTTTCTACATTTTATTCTAGAGAATAAATGCTTTCTTGGCCTCTTGGGGATTTGGGGATTTTGGGGTTTTTTTATTCATTTCATGCATGTAGCCATGGGTAGAGTCATTGTTAGAGGTTAAAACCAACCAAACAAGAAACACCAAGAGGACTGCATCATGATTCAAATCTACTGACATAGGCCATTAATAATCAGAAAGATGTAAGTCCAGGTAGAAACAGTTAAAGACAGGTATTTGTTAGTGAGTTACCAATTGAGTACCTCAATTTTGTGTTAAAGTTTTACTTCTGTAGAAATCTATAGATCAGCCACAATAAAAGCAAAGCCCAAGTATCCTTGGAATTTCTGGAACTGTAAAGACATTTGAAAAACACCATGGATTTTTATTTTATTGTGTAAAAACTTTGAAGAACATCTGTTTGATGATTGAGCATTATGTATGGTGCAATGGCTCAGATGGTAAGGAAGATGGAGGGGGTCAGCTTTTACTGGTCACTGCATCAAGGAACTGCTTCTCATCCTTTTCCATCTAATTGATTTTTACTCTCTCCATCTATTGATAACAAAACAAGAATAAAGTGTTATACCATTTCAAGAATGCAGCCAACCAGTCAATCATATTTAATCATATTTAATTTCTCTAAAAATCTCTATTATATTACTGCAGACATTTCATGACATTATGCTTCATAAATCAAACTTCTTTGATGTGCAAGCGGTCAGCAAGAACTTTAGTTTTGTAACCACGTATTTAATTTCTCTAAAAATCTCTATTATATTACTGCAGACATTTCATGACATTATGCTTCATAAATCAAACTTCTTTGATGTGCAAGCGGTCAGCAAGAACTTTAGTTTTGTAACCACTATGATACAGCAGTCTTGTATTACATAACTTACAATATACCCTTAAAGTTCATGAAATATAAAGTTACTCAGTAACATATCCACAGATTATGACCAATTTACCCTTTTATATTTCTAACTACTTTAGAAACTTCATAATAAAGGTAAAGATTTCCCACTTAGCCTGTCATCTTTACTCTTCTAAAGCATACACACCAGAAAAATGTGCTTACCATGTGCTGAAATTTTTGCTCCAATTTACCATTTGTTTTACTTTACCTTTTTTTTTTTTTTTGATTAATCATAGGGTTTAACCAATATTATTGGTATGAATTTATCCTAGAAATTATCTCAAATGCCCTTTTTTCTTATATTGACTGGTTCCTAGTTGACTACTGCAGATGATATTAAGTGTTGGTAATTCAGTAATTGAAATTCACTATACACTAGGGGATCTGTGTTCCCAAGTACCTTCAGCACTTGCTTTCAACCTCAGTAGAGATTAACCTTTTTTTGACCATTCCTCAAACTTTCCCCATCGGTAAATGATCCTTCCTGTCCATTCTTGTTATGTAATTTCTTGTCTGTTATACACATAAGTCTTCACCTTGCAACTCCACGGTGTCAATTTATTAAATTTATTTTGTTCTTATATCAATTACTTTGATTTCTAAATGTTGCATTTAGTAAATATTGTGACACCTTCCCTAATCATTGCAACATTATTTCTTGATGTCTGCAAAGGACAGTGAGGTACAAAATTTTAAAAAAAAAAAAAAAAAAAAGTCTTTTGTTCTTTCTTTTTCTACCACTTCCTTCTGCTCTACCCACTTGATGTCACTCCCTGTTTCTTCTTTGGTATTGTCAGGCTTTCTGTCTTTCATTCAGGTAATATTTTATAATGATATAATTAGGAAAGACTAGATACTCCAGAAAGTTCTGCTGTTAGTATTACCTGCAAATTTCCTCATTTCTCATCTTTTGACAATACTAAATAGTACCAGAGAGAAACACACAGTTAGTTCCAGTATAGCGACGCATGTTGAGCTATTCCACTCCATTATCTTCTTTCCATATTTGCTCACAACCATGATTATTAAAGTCTTACCTGTAAATCCAGACACTTGACACGCAGTCCACAAATCAGCTATGAAATGAATTTCTAGACTTCTAAAGATTATTAGAGGGAAAAACTCACATTATATATTCTTCTTTGAAGGTTCTTCAAACAGCTGCCTTTTCTATTAAGAAGTTTTTGTCCATAATTGATTCTCCCTTTAACATTTGACTTTTTCAGTGCTATAATCCAACAGCTCAGCAATAAAAGTTGTTGTCTATCTTGCTGATGAGATTTCAAATTAGGAAGCTGGGATGTGAAAGAAGATGCGCAAGAAGAGAAGCACAGTAGTGAGTGTGAATAAAACTAAATATTTATATCACCAAAGCAGTTATTTATTTTCTCTTTCCTACCCAACAATTGCAAAAAAAACAGAACAAAAAAAAAAAAAAAAAAAACAAACAAAAAAACCACCCCACACCAAACCAAAAGCAAGCCCAAAAAATTCATATTTAAAACCCCCAAACCTTCAAGTAATGTCAATTGAAAAGTCATCAAGAAAAAAGCAGATATTACTTGGTTTCAGTCACTGCTCCATTTTGAGAAGCTGTATTAAACACTGACCCCAGGGTGCCTGACACTCACTCATGCTATTTCCCCAACGGCTTGCTCTAAGCACTTCACTCGCATGCATGGACTCTGACTCATTGTCAGCATCTGACTCATCCATCCACCCCAAAGCACTGAACTCTTCCCTGTCAGCACCACTTCCCACACAATAGAGACACCAGTGGCCTCACAAATGTTTCATAGCTCTGCTCTGGGAGCCAGCCATCTACTGCATGTTTGGTACTAAACCACACATGGCACTTACTAGCCATCCAAGCCTTTTCGCTACCATGTGAAAACTGCTCAGAAAGGACACATTTCTCTAGTCTGAGTATTAGGGCAGGAGTTTGTTGGTTGCCCTTTTTTTTTTTTTTTAACACGTTTGACTGTTTAGATAGCTAGATTTCTATCATGTCCTAGGTTCACAAGTACTGACAAAAGTATGCCGTAGAAGCCTTCCTTCCCTTCCAGACACAAGTATGAGTACAGCTAACAGGTCAGAAAAATAAGAGGCCAACCTCACAGCTGAGAATTATTCAGCTACACAACTCTGTCTAGGTAAAATGACACATGAACACAGAAGCAAAACAAATATTAAAAATGGATACATAAGCAATTAGCAGGAAAACTGATAGGAAGTTATTCAATTCTCTGTTAGACTGAATATGTAAGGACCAGCTATTGAGAACAATCCCTCTCTTTGAGCTGCTGTGCTCGAATGCAGGAGCTGCTGGTTAATAGTCTATGGTCCCTTTCTGACCTTAAAATCTATTACTTTAGGGCAGGCATTTTTCTCTCTGGTATCTGAAAATATTTTCTAGTACCAAGTGTTAGATTAAAAGACACAGCACTCGGAAGATAAAAGAAATTGGTTTCATTACTACATACCCCACAAGGTACCTAAGTATTTGCATTTGAATAATAACATTAATATTAGGAAAACTATAGCATAATAAGTTGAACTTCATTACACAAGCTTACTGTAGCTGCAGCAGTATTTCAATTTGATACAATTACAGAGACACTTAGCACTTTGAAGCAAAAAACAATTTTTCAGTTTATGTGCAAAGTCATTTTTCACTTCCCTGTTGGTTGTGCTGTTGGAAATATTATTAAATCTCAAATCAGTCATGTACAATAAGAAATCTCAATATGATAGTTACAAAACCCATTTTAAACATCTTTCAACAGAAAAGAATTCAATCATTTTATTTCATATTTTTAGTGAAGACTCAAGGGTAACAAGTGGGTAATGTTGCAGAGATCAAGCTTCCCTAAAAACACTCTTCACACTAACATATATTCAAGCTCAGTCATGCCTGCGAAAGCAAATTTACAATCGGTATCATAAATACTTTCATCCTCATTTGGTCTTTCAATAAGACAATATGACAAGGACTCTCAAAGATTTTCTGGATTCCCTACAGTCCACAGAGAAGGGGCGGTGTTTGGCTTATTGGGACTTTTGTTTGGGTTTTTTTTTTTTTGTTTGGTTGGTTTTTAGTTTAGATGCAACTCAAAAAACCCCAACAAAATAAAACCCAACACAAATATAAATTTCCCTACCATGCTAAACACACACCTTCCTTTTTGTGCCTCCTTCCTTACTGAGCACACAGAAGATTAGTTCATTAAGCTACAGGTAGCCTGTGGGACTAGTTTGCAATTTGTTATACTTTTTTAGATCTTGTATTTTCCAGTTCTGTTTAAGTAAAACAATCTAAACATTTTTCATCAGAACTTTTAAAACTAGACTTAGAATGAACAAATACAAGAAAACAAGAAAAACACAGATGCAGATTTTCAAAAGATACATACTCCTGCTGACTTCTATCTATTAATTAAGAGAAAACTTTGGCCGAGTTTTCCCTGACAAGAGTATTTTTCTCCCCTTCCCCCACTATTTACTGTCCAAATCAGCAGTTTTACACTGGTGAAAATTACTATATAGGGCACAAAGAAGCATCTCTTCAACTATAGTTGCAATGGACTTTGGGGTAACAGCAGATTTAAAGAAATAAAATTCGCAAAAATAGCATTCAGAATGCAGTGGAAAATGTGGTTTCCCAAATTCCACTTGTACTTGAGAAGATATTCTGCATATATCAAATGATTGTGTATAGATAAAATACAGGACCACTTATACTGCAGAAAGGGGGCCTTCTGTCTTGAATCTTGTATCAGCAGGCACTTCTTTGATGCGGTTGCCACTGAGAAGACTCAGTTCAAAAGCAGAGATGAGGCAGGGGGCTGGAAGAAAGGTACTTCCTAAACATCTCTCCTGCCAGGACCAATCATCCATCCTTTACTTTATGGGACGTGTCATACAGTGATGAGAATAGTATGTCCTGTGTCAAATCAATGAAGCAAGCGCTTTGTCCTGCGCTTCAGCAACCGTCATGAAAGATTAATCTGCGCAACGTGTAACCGCACTTCAGTCCAATTATATTCCCAGGGAGCAGATTCTTGATTGTGTCTCAACTCCACGCTTTGAAGGCAGGGGGCACCTCCAAGCAAGCTGGGGCCAGCTGGGATGCTGTACCCTCAGACAGAGCTCAAACCAAGGCTTACGGGCTGTAGCATTCTGTGTGAAGGCTGGATAGCAACTTCAGGTTTATTCTGCAGGAACTGGTCTCATTAGTTAGAGTATCAAAACTGAGGTAAAATGCATGTCATTTCAAGCATTCCTAATTTTTCTCACTACATTTATCTACAAAGTATTTGTCAGGGAGTGGCTGAAGTTACAATCAGGTATTAATACATAATCATGCCATCTTTAGCCTCTTACTATGGCAGTGGAAGGTTTGGTGTTTATTTTTTTCTTAAAAAGGAAAAGCAAAACCTAAAATTATTCACTAGCCATCTGCATATTACCCTTTCCACTGAGTGTCACATGCAATGCGGAGATTGCTAGAACATAAAACCGGTGGTTTGGTTTTTTTGAAGGGGACAGGAGACACAGTTTGATAATCTGGATACAGAATCACTGCTTGGAAAACCAAAAGTGACCTTTGGACATTTCTGCCCAGAGAAGTCATGGATGCCTCATCCATGGGGATGTGTTCAAGGGCAGACTGGAAGGAGTTTTGAGCAACATGATTTAGTGGGAGGTATCCCTGTCCATGGCAGCAGAGTTGGAACTCAATGATCTTTAAGGTCCCTTCCAAACCATTCTATGATTCTGTGACTCTACTTGCCTTCTGTGTTTCATTATATATTAGTTTCCAAAGTTCAAAAGTAAGTGTCTTGAAAATGGAATAATTCTTGTTGTGCTTCAATAGTGAAATCTAGTAAGTTATTTTCCTCCTGTTGTTGCATTAAGCACTGGAAATGAAAGGCCACAAAGTTTTAAAAATAATAGAATGTATGGATTGGAAGGGACCTAAAAGATCATTGAGTTCCAACACCCCTGCCATGGGCAGGGGTACCTCCCACTAGACCACGTTGCTCAAAGCCCAATCCAACCTGGTCTTGAACAGTTCCAAGGGTGGGGCATCCACAACTTCTCTGAGCTGTCTGCTGCAGTGTCTCACTACCCTCACAGTAAAGAACATTTTTCTAGTATCTAATCTAAATCTCTCCACTTTCAGTTTTAAACTGTTACCTCTTCTCCTATCTCTACACTCCCTGGTAAAGGGTCCCTCCCCATCTTACCTGTAGGCCTCCTTTAAGAACTACAAGACTAGGTCTCCTCAGAGCTTTCCCTTCTCCAGGCTGTCATCAGGCTTCCCCAACTCTCTCAGTCTGTCTTCATAGGAGAGGTGCTCCAGCCCTCTCCATCATCTTTGTGGTCGTCCCCTGGACTCGCTCCAACAGGTCCATATTCTTCTGGATGCAACACTCCAGATGAGGTCTCAACAGAGTAGAGTAGAGGGGGAGAATCACCTCTGGTCATGCTTCTTGTAATGCATTCCAGGGCGCAGTTGGCTTTCTGGGTTGCAAGTTTACATTGTCAGCTCATGTTGAGTGTCCTATCAACCAATACTCCCAAGTCCATTTCCTCAGGACTGCTCTCAAGCCATTGTCCACTCAGCCTGTATTTGTTCTTGGGACGGCCAAGACCCAGGTGCAGGACCTTGCGTTTGGCCTGATTGAACTTCATGAGGTTAGCACAGGCCTGCCTGTTAAACTTGTCCAGGTTTCTCTGGCATCCCTTCCCTCCAGTGTGTCTACTGCTCCACACAGCCTGATGTCGTCAGCAAACTTGCTGAGGGTACACTCTATCCCACTGTTCAGGTGGCTAACGACAATCTTAAACAGCACTGGTCCCCATACTGACCACTGAGGAGTGCCACTGGTTGCCATTTGGACATCAAGACATCAATGGTTAAAGTAAAAGCTTAATCTGAGTGTCAAGAATAGTCTTGGACAGAAGAATGACAATTCAGATAAGCAACCTGGAGAGAACATTACAAAAGAGAACACTATCTTTTACTCTATTTGCATGCCACTGCTTAAAAGATGTAGTTCTGTTTGTCTATATACCCATCATCATATCCTCTTTTAATGAGACATCCCTTACTGACACAGCTAATGATTGCTACCAAAGCAGTAAAGTATTATTGCACAAGGCCTGCTTCTGAAGTTCAACTATCAGATACTTGCTGATAATGCTAACATATCATAGCTTGTAGTTCTTTCATAATCTTCCCACCCAGGGTGAATTTGATCCTCATTAATATGAACTATCTGCCTCGATTTCCCCAGCTGCTTTGCTACTGCCAACTTTGGATTGCTCTTCTAGCACTGTAGGGAAACATAATATGCCAATTCTTTTATAAAACTGATTCGAAGTATTTTAGGAATAAGAAATCGAAGTGTGTACAATGATGTGGTAAAATCTAATAGTCAACCCTGGAAAGAATTTAATCTGAGGTAAGCATGAAGTTACCTCTAGCTCTTAAATCTTACAAAGAATTTGATCAGATCTCCACTTTTTGAACATGTTAGTTCACATGTTCAGCTACCTTCCCTCTCTGGCAAAATTTTCCTCTCATTCTTCTTGCCACTCCTTTTGGAGTTCCTAAAACGCACTCCTTTGTTATACAACAATCCTAGATGAAGACTCTTTGAATGCTAGTTAATACAACTAGTAAAGAGTGACCCTTCAGATAAGCCTCCAGATTTCTGAGACAGGAAGTAGGAACTGTCCATCTGGAGCAGATGACCCATCATGTCTTTCCGGCACAAAGGTGAATTTCTATTTCTGGCATTCTGGGAGCGAGGTATTAACGATATACATCACTGTTTAAGTTGCCTCATGAAAGTCAGGTGTGCCATCGCTGCAGCTCCAGCTACTGCATTATTGACCTGCCAAAGAGAAACACTGACAAAACCTAGCTAAGAAAAATTCAGTTTCATCACTTCAAAAGTTCAAGTAAAATCTGTTGCCTCTATTATTGTAGCACACCACTAATTCTTGTGAGGTGCCATTTCAAGAGAAATAGGTGGGATGGAAACAGCCTATATTTTCTGTTCACTGATAGTAAATGAAATGATGTGCAGAATTGAAGAACCATTTAAAATAAAATATCTGAAGCAGAATATTTTTATGGATTTGCCACTATAACTGAGGAGATACCAAAAAACCTCTTCACTTTATTACACAAATTGTCATTAATGAAGGCAACAATGAAACACAGGCCATCCATTTTCAGAAACTTCTGGTCAATGACATTAATTAAAAAACATCAATAGCAGTCACTAAGATAAAAACATATAAACCATTATACCTCATTTATCAGTTTGAATTTGTTTTTATCCTGTAACTTTATCCATCAATTTTGATCAGCATTCATTATATCTCAGGAAAAAAAAAAAAAAAAAACAGCAACAACAAAAAAGATTTATCTTCCCAATTTCCTAAGAGAGAAAGTTGTCTTTGGCAGGAGACATCAAAATGAAAGCCGTAACTAGGTTATACATAATTTCTAAGGGAGGAAGAAATTAAGAGTCAAAAGAAAAGCAGAAATTTTCTAAAGCTTTTCATATGCACATTAGCATAACAATCGCCAGCTATGGAAATACAACTCCATAGACTTCCGTCAGGGATATACTAGAAATGATCTACTCCCAGTTTCTCTGTATGCAGTAATCATATTAAACCAGAAATTAATCAGATTAGAGCAGGACTTGAATTAATTATTATTTTCACCAAAAAGAATGCTGGATACTGTCTGTATATGGATCTCCATGCTCCACTGCAACTCATTCCAGGAATATGAGTTTCTCTCCTGGAGATGCTCCTTTAAGTGGGAATCACCAAACCAGCTGCTTTCCAGACAACAACACTGTCCAGGCATGCAATTATTGCTCTACACCATCAGCGTTTACATGCTATAGACACATCAGTTCTATTTCCACTTCAAAGCCTATGCAGTTAAACTTCTCTTGGATGGGGCACATAAAGCAAAGACATTTTTGCTCACATCACCACAAACTCCAGGTAGTTGCTATGAACTAGGTATAAACCCTTTAATAAGTGATGACAAAAGATAAGGCCACAGCATGCTTTGAATAATTTTCTGTTCTGAAAGTTTCCCAGAGCATGTACAAGCAATGCAAGTAGAAGTTCCTCTTCTACATCTGGAATCTCTTCCCTAAAGCATTAGGTCTCCACTGTGGCACCTCCCATCCTACCGCTTTTTCCCTCATCACTACCTCTACCTCTGCCTCCATTGTTACAGCCTCATAAAAGCCAGTCAATGCAGCACACAGGAACATACAGGCATTCCATAGTGCCAGCAGCATGCCATCACATAGCCCTATCAACAACCCCTCCAGGCACTCAAGTAAGGGCAGCCCTGATCGTCTTCTGATCATTCTCTGTAGATGCTTTCTTGCCAGGGACTCATAGTTAACTCAGGTTATACAACTGCAGGTGTCCCTGAGACACACAGTTCTCACAAAGTCACAACAAACTCAAATCACCAGATGAGCACCTATACCAACCCCAAACTACTTCTGAGGTTGCAGTGGTGACTTACAGCCAGCCAGCACATTGTAGCAAGATGCATCAGGCACATCCCACCTCTCAAGCTTGAAATGAGAAAAACAACAAGAGACTAGTCTAGAAATGACAGAAAACCATCAACACCTAACCTGGGATTTCAACTGCTGCTAGCAGAGCAAGTCCAAAGCAAACTGAGAAGCCCTCACACAACTACTCACTAGTTCTGGAGGTGCTTAGACACAGCAAGTGCTGTACATTTCCCTCATTAGCTAGTTATACCTCCAAATACATAGAGATTTGAGTACCACATGCTTACTGATATACAGCTTACATTTAAGTCCAACTTAAAACTGAAAAATAAGGCCCTTTACCACGTAATTCCTCAAGGGAGTCAAAATAATAATTCTTAGGTCCAAAACCACAAAAGAATGGACTCCACAGGGTATGTATGTATCCACAGCCACAGAAAACCAGAGGTATAGTTAAAAACACAAGTTCAACACCTACCTTAACTCCCTTTCTGAGAAGGCTCAAAGGTAAGTCAGACAAAACAAGAAAAAACATTATTTTCTGACACTATTCTGCAAGCAATCACCTGCAAAAGACGCTTCTAAACTAAAACTTTCAAGGGCAACCAAAAATCAGTTACTTACCTACAAGCTCTGAGTATAACACGCATGGAAGAAGAATGAAGATTTGCCTCTTGCTGCAACCCTTGTTAACTACTTCCAGGCCCTTTCTGTCACTTCTTCACCTTACTAGGTGATCAGTTCCTCCCTTAATTTCTTTTAACCTATTTATCAGAAGGGACCCATTACTAATTAGTGCTACAGCATGGCCACAATCTCAATCCTCCTGGAAAAAGCAGCTATTCTATTTCTGCACTAGCTACCGAATACTTGTTTTTACACCTTCTGGCATTGCTTTCTGGCAGCAATTACTGACTCTAGCAACATGGTCTGCAGCCAGAAGCAGGGTTGGAAAAGAGCAAAAATCTAGTGTCTCCAATTGTGATACTAATTAGAAACCAGAAACAATTGTCTTTCTTTGTAGGCCATGACATATTTTAGAAGTGAATGCAGCAAGCTGATGGATGTGAGCAGATCCCCTTGTGACTGCCCAGCCTATTGGAAGGAAAGGAAAATTACCATGCAGAACAGTTTGAGTAATTAGGGGCCTTAATTAGAATGTAGAACTATGCTTCCTGCATCTGTATAATTCTGCCTGGTTTCCATTAGGAAATGAGTCTTCCCGTTTTCCTCCAGGTTGTCTTCAAACAAAGTTTTCTGCTTTTGCTTGTGACTATTCAATTAAATTACTGTGGATTTAAGACTTAAAGCTTAATTCAGCAGATTATTTAAGTATATGTTACTTCTAATCATATAAATTGTCTCATTTAATAATGCCTCAATGGGATATACCCTAGTCACAGTAAAATTCTCGTTAAGTGCTTACGTTAAACCTTTAGGTTAGGTATAAGATGAAAATCGATTTGTTCTCCTTGTATTTATAATATTTCATCTTCTCTCTTTACTTACGAAAATACAGTAGCAGGAGGTTGTTGACTGTCTAGAAATTCCTATTTCGCTTCCTTCTTAGATACTATTAATTTCTGTTTCCCACTGCTTACTACTGATACAGTTCTTTGCATTACCTTGTTGGGTTTTTTTGATTCAAAACATATCAATGAGTTATAAACAAACATTTTAAAATAATTTTCTGGGTAGGTAGAGTATTTTTATACTCTTGGGATTTAAGAAGACATCACCTTAACGTAATTATCTTCACTAAGGGAAATTATTTGTGCTAAGATGTTGCTGTACCAATGTCCTGATTCCTTAATGTTTCAAAAACTGAAGAAAATAAACAAGAACTCCAAGGCAGCCTGCTGGTATAGTGGATTTTATGTGCTGTGGCTGTGCTACTCAGATTCTGAAAATGTTCAGAGTCTGGTCATTAATTAAGGTCATTGTAAAAATATTCTGTTTGCTTCCCTATTGAGTTAGGACAGTGACATCTATCATTCAAAATAATTTGCTGGTTCTACATAAGGAAGCTATCTGAAAGTTAAGCTACTAAATATTTTATACTAGTAGCCTCTTTGAGTGCCTTTCAAATTCTCAGACAAGCACAAAATCAAAGTAACAGCCTACCCAAATGGGAGCAAAATACGTTTTTAAGCATTGCTCATACTTTCAGAAAGAACATTGCTCAAGGCTGTTTCTGAATCTACGTACACACACACACAGAGATTTCCACCATGGGTCATGCAAGAACTCCAGCTGTAAGGTGTTAAAGCATCTTCAAGTAACCTAACTAAGAGTATTTCTGTGAAAAAACGGTGACTTTAATGATGTTGTATTTTAAGTGTAAGCATTGCCAATACATCAGTATGATATGAAATAAAAAAAAAAAAAAAATTATGAATACTTTCTCCTGATCTAGAAAACTATTAAATGTGAAATCTCTCATTGAAATCAGAACAACAATATGACTTCTGTAATTGGTGCTGATTTAAAAGATTGTCACCTGAAGCTACAAATTTTAAAGAAGCAGAGGAATTTAAAACAAGATAAGATATGGGTGCCCATATTCCAAAGTCTCCTTTGAAAAATCCAGAGCACGTCTTTTTCAGATTGTTTTCAGGCCAAAATCCTGATGTTCTGTCTGTAATGTTTCTGAGAAAAAATGATGGAAAGTACATAAAAGTATAGGATTTTCAGAAAAGACACAAAAGTTCCAGCATCTGAAGTGTCCTATCTTTAACTAATGCAGTTTGTAGAAAAGTAAAAAATAAATATAAAAAGCACTATCCATAGCATATAGTACATTTTCAAAAGCTTTTCTATTTATAAAAGAGTTTGGTAATTTACTGTATACTGGTAGTCAATATCACAACCCAGAAGTCTTTTTTCATCCCTACTTGAAAATTGGCCTCTCAAGACAAACTGTGTTTCTTAAAACTCCTAAGTGAAGCAAAAAAAGTCAGCCTGTAATATATAAGTATATACTTTTATGTATTGCATCAGAATAGTCATTATCTTTCCTACTGTTGGAACATTTATGTTCTGAAATATGCTCTCTAAGTTTACAAATATTTTTCCCCTAGAGTGTTACTGACACACCAGTACTGGTAGTTAATAATAGACTTTGTGTTGGAAATAAGACAAATATAAAATCTCTAATGTAGTAACAAACTGGTAAGTGGAGTCTGAGAAATGAATACTTAATACGAGTTTTATTGCGGTGGGAATGGAAGAATTTATTTTGAGACTACAGGGTTTGTTTGCAATATTTCTCTATCTCCTTCTAGAACGTAGACAAGTAAAAATAACTTGTTGCATTTTTTCACCACTAAGGCTTAGTCGTTAGACAGCATGTGATATGGGCCACCCATAAGTTACAGTTCTCGCAGTCTTCCAAGAGTGCAAATTACTCCGGAGCTGCTCAGAAGAGCAGTCAGTGTGTATTTTTGCATTAAGCCAGCAGAGGTCCCCAGCAGTGAAACGGGAATCTGTCTGGAGTCTTCATTCTGCACTATGGATTTGTCCCGTGCACTAAAATAGGGAAGATCCCGAGTCTGAAAAGTAATATCATAGAAACATAGAATCATAGAATGGTTTTGAGGGCAAGGGACCATTCCAGTGTCTCACCACTCCAAACGGTAAAGAATTCCTGATACCTAATCTAAATCTACCCTTTTCCACTTTAAAACCATTATCCTTCATTCTATCACTACACTCCCTGATAGAGTCCCTCCCCATTTTCCTGTAAGCCCCCAACAGGAAACCTTCTAAAATGTCTCCCAGGAGCCTTCTCCAGGCTGAACAACCCCAACTCTCTCAGCCTGCATGCATAGGAGAGGTGCTCCAGCCCTCTGATCATCTTTGTGGACCTCCTCTGGACTTGCTCTGACAGGTCTATGAGTTTCTTATGTTGGGGTCCCCAGAGCTGGACACAGAACTCCTGGTGGGCTCTTGGAGAGCAGAGCAGAGGGGCAGAATCACATCCCTCGACCTCTTGGCCATGCTTCTTCTGATGCATAGGCTGCAAGCATACATTGCCAGCGCATGTTGAACTGATCATCAACCAATGCCCCCAAGTCCTTCAGTAATATAATTATACAATTAAGCAGTATATCATAATGTATGCAGGAAGCAAAATCTTGGCTTTCTCTTTCAACTGCATGTTAATGAAAACTAATGATTTAAGTATGGCTTGAAACTTCCACCGATTAAAAGTTATGATGTCAGCTAAGCCAGAGATTTCTTCCACTGTGGCAAATGGATGGTAGTATGACTTAGCTCAACTATCTTTTGTCACAGGCCATATTAAGTGCCATTACCCTCTATTTCCCTTGAGCTAAGAAGGCAGCTGCTGTGGCTAGGCTGATGCATGGTAAATGACTGCAAGTAGCAACTTGAACGTGAACTTGACCTATCACAACTTTCTTTCGTTGCCATTCTTCACAGTTATTGCTATAGGATTATTTTAATTTTCTGCAAGGGAGAAGAAGACTTATACCATTTTTTAGTTTTTATTTTCACAGGAATACAAATGCGCAGCTATTATGTACAGCTGCAGTGACATGTGTGCCATGCTATTTTAACTAGCAGCAGCAGCAGGACTGTTATTTTAGAGGAGAATATATTCACACTGTGCACTGGGTTCAGAGGAAAAGCAGCTCTGGCTTCTTGAGTCTGCAGGCTTAGGGAGGGTATGGCCCAGATATTCTTAGCCAGATCCAAGAGTAAGCAGCACTGGTGAAGCACCACATGCAGGGCTGCAGTGAGGGAGGCCCTCAGGTTTTCCTTTTTCCTACTTCTTTTCTCCCACCTCAGTCCTATGTGTGCTTCTTCACCATGAAGAAAAGATAGGTCAGCTTGCAGACCTCAGATGCCCATTCTGCCTGCCCTGTGAATGCAGCAAAACTTACCAGCCATGAAAGATGTGCTAGAAAAAGTCATGGCTGTCTGACATGGAGATTGACCTTTCAGTACATCTGTGCCTAACGTTTGCCTAATATTCTTTTCTCAGTAATACACACGACAGAGGGTACAGCTACATACCTCAGATGGAAAGGAATTTCATGTGACAAAGTAAAACCACCCCAAGGGCTTGTGACCATCACAGGAAAAGCTGAAGTATCTCAGAAATCAAAGGAAGAATCTGATAATGGAAAATGTTGTACAGCTTCAATGCATGGTGACCCAACCATGCACTATTTCTACCATTTATGTAATAATTTTCAGTTGATCTCAGGTATTTCAGTTTCAAAAACACACATCTTACCTTACAAGCCAGACATTATGTGTCATTTCCTCCAAATGGCATAATGATTTATTTGTCTTCAGTATTGTTCTTCAGGCATTGTTGCCTTTTCTTATCATATTCAATTTCCATTTAAAAAAAAAAACAACACGTAATGTTGGATGGCTGATACGGCTAGAAATTATTCTTTTCTGAAAATGAAAGGTAATTTCATCTTAAAACTCATTGTGGCACTTACCCCAAAGCTATTTAAATGTGTGGAATGAGGAGGGAGTAAAATTATCTTTGTAGCTTCATCGTTTCATTACTATAAGTTTAAAGAAAAATAAATAAACTTTAACAGCTTTTTACTATGGAAACAGGACATTTAGTCTCAGTGGGTATCCTGAGTGCTGCATTTTAAATTTGATTTTTATTTTTTTCAAAAGGGCCTGTGGGGGGAAATGATTAGGATGAAAGGATAGGTCTGGAACTTCAGAATAATTTTAACAGCAGTTGCCAAACTTTTGAAGCCTCCCTGAAACACAGACTGTTGGGGAGTACTCTAGCATTGCTGGCTAATATGAAAGAAATTATAGATAAACAGCTAAGATAACTGCAACCCTGAAGAAAATGTGAAAATATTGTCAATATAATATACAGAGCAAGGAGAGAAAAAAAAGCCCAAGTCTTACGGTCTTATGAAAGACTTGTGGAATAGTTTACACTTTTCTAAAATCTGAAATTCATGAAGGAGCTTTAGATAAAGCTTCTTTGTGCTTGAAAGGAAAACACTAGGCATATCCTAAGGCTTCTGAACTGATAGAAGGGTAGAAGATACTATAGAAATGGAAAAATTTTTGTGCCATGTTACTGCAATTGCATGATGCGGGAGGTAGTCAATGAAGTCAGCCCTCCAGGAAGACAAGGGCAATCCAAGGCATTATTTACAGTCTTCTCCTTCTCCTAGTAAATGTCAGTCTGCTTGGCAGAAACCACAAGGCTAGAGCTTTCTGTCACAGTTTTCAAGAGAAAGCCGAGTTTCTTCTGCAATCCAAAGTATCTAGGAGCCTGTGCTTTGAGAAGACAAAAAAAAAAAAAAAAAAAAAAAAAAAAAAAAAAAAAAAAAAAACAAAAAAA
>VXBW01003786.1:1204779-1246055 GCA_013400375.1 Thinocorus orbignyianus
AAACAAAAACAAAAAAAAAAACCAAAACCCCCAAAAAACGCTACCCAACCCCCCCCCCCCCCAACTCAAAAGCTGCAAACATGCATCTGAAAAAGATAAAAACAGGTATCATCAGAAGTCCACTAAAGGTGCATTAAAACTGAGCAACTGTTCTCCTACCATAGGCAAACAGTCCAGTTGAAAGATATATTGTTGAAGTCTCACTATATCTGCTGAAACATGGATAGGTGTTCTTTCATTTCTTCACTTTTGCTTTTATCTGCTTAAAAACATTTAGAAAACAAAATAATCAGAGAATCATAGAATGATAGAACAGCCCAGGTTGGAAGGGACCTCCAAAGATCTTCTGGTTCAACCTTTCATGGAAAAGGGAGCCTAGATGGGGTTATCTGGCACCCTGTCCAATCACATCTTGGAAACATCTGGTGATAGAGACTCCACTACACCCCTGTGGAGGTTGTTCCAGTGAATGATTGTTTTCACTGTAAAAAAATGTTTTCATATCAAGATGATACCTCTTGATCAAGAAACCCCTCCCACTGCAACTTTTACCTGCTGTTACTTGTCTTCTCCATATGGTTCCTTGTGAAGAGAGAGACTCTCCTCTTTGAAGTGGTCCTTTAAGTACAGCGATACTGTGATGAGGTCCACCCTAAGCTGTTTCTTGTCCATGGAGAAAAGACTGTAGTGTGTAGTATGCACATGTAACTTGGAACATAGGTATAAATGGGCGTGCTTAGTTTGGAGAAGAAGAAGCTGAGGGAGACCTCATTGCCCTCTACAACTACCTGAAAGGAGGTTTTAGAGAGGTGGGTGTTGGGCCTCTTCTCCCAAGTGAATAATGACAGGACCAGAGGAAATGGTATGAAGTTGCGGCAGGAGAGGTTTAGATTAGGTATTAGGAAGAATTATTTCACTGAGAGGGGGGACTGGAACAGCCTGCCCAGGGAGGTGGTCCCTGGAAGTATTTAAGAAATGTGTAGATGTGGCACTTCAGGGCATGCTCAAGTGTCCAAGACTGTTGGGTTGGGTGATTTGTTTAGTGGGGTTGGGTTTTTTCCATTCTCCCATCCAAACAGGCTGATTCCACAGCAGCCTACACCAGTTTAACTACTGGTTACCAGAGTCTTGTTCTCCCCTTTGCAGCACAAACCCATGCTCTCCTTCGCACCAGCTTTCCCATTTATTTTTTTCAGTGTAGCCTCTTCCGGCATGGAAAGACATCTCAAATTTTGTTTTGTCTGCTTGGTATGATAGATTAGTGCACCAATTCCAAGTGGGGAGAGAGGCCCCCAGAATCAATGTAAAGCAGGAACTATTACAACCAGCAGCCAGTTGGGTTTGTGCTACTATTGAACTCCAATTTGATGTGCACTGTTGAAGTGCTTTTGCTGCTCTTGCTACTCCCCACCATCAAAATAATTATTATCAGAAGGATAGAGTCTTTCAACTCTATAATTTATGCCATTGTGAATTCACTCTCAGTTTGCATATTTGTTTCCTGACATTCTTTTTTTTGTCCTCTATTTTCAAGTACAGAGGCTAATTTGGTAACACAAGACATGCTGAAGAATCAGTGCAAAAGTCTAACTGGGAACTGCTGGCTCTCCAAATATGTTGATAATAACAAATTTAATTGCTGCAGAGTGTCAGCTGTGTGTCAGCAGTTTCCCTAGGCCATTATTTATGGATCCAGTGTTTCAAATAATAATTTTACAGATAAGGAGAAGGAGCACTCATATTGTGGTTTCTGAAATGACAAATGGAGGTATCTTTTTGAGAACAAATATTCTGGGAGTGCTGAATAGTATTATACTGTCTTGAATTCACTAGGGAGAGCACTAGGGCTTTGTATCTGACATTTCATTTAAAAAATAGCCTGTGCCTGAGTAGAACAAGAAAGAGAAAGGCTGTCCTTAAAAGTGTAAGTAATGATTCAGACACTTCTTCCAATTTCTTTTTATAGACTACAATATTAGTACCTGGTCAAGATACATACTTTTTCCCTATTGTGATTATGTGTCTTTATAAAAACTGAAACACCACAAGTTTTAAAGTGACATAAAGAACCCAGTTGTCCCTTTCTATGCAACATTTATATGATCCACATTAAAATAACAGCCTATAGCATACAATAGAGGCGTCCAAGCTAGATAAGACACTGAAGGAAAGGTTACTTACATCAATACAGACCTCAGGGTGACCTGCACTGCCTTGTTCCTGGGGTTAAATCCAGTGATTGTCACATGCCTGAATAAAGGAGTCTCATCATTAAGTAGTTTGCCCAAAGTCATAAAGGGCTGAGGCAGCTACAATGGAAACTGAGCTGATGCTTTACTCACAGTGCTTAGTTGATCTAACAGTGATTTCACTGTCCCTTCCTCAGCTGTGTAAGCATGGATCTGAGCTTTCCTTGTCTGGTGCAAATGTCATCACCTTCAACAGTGCTTGCACTCAATGGCCACATTATGAAACTGACACCATAAAAGAATCTTAGCTTCATTCGAAGTCAGTGTAACGATAATGACTTAATATGAACTGTTTGTTATTCTTCATGATTCCTCTTGTACCAGTATTGCCCCATCTAAAGTACTTTCTTCATAACCAATGAAGTGTTGATAGGTTATTTTGCAAATTAAAAACAAAACCCCCTTTTGTCTAGTAACAGCATTCACTAGACCAAATGTTCATTATTAGTTCCATATCAAAGGCAAGATTCTTTATTTCTCCTCTTATTCACCCCTTCCTTTACATCCTACACAAAAAAAAAAAAAAAAAAAAAAAAAAAAAAAACACCAACCCACCACCACCACCAAAAACCAAACAAACGCAAGCAAAACAAAACAAAAACAATCAATAATAATGGAATAAAGTTCTCGAGGGAGGAAAAATAAAGCACAATGCAGTTCACAGACTAAAGAATAAGTATTGACCAACAGAGTGAGAAAGATTGTTACTTCAGAAATTGTTTAGTTGTCCTTATGGAGCCCTAATTGAGAAAGGATTGAATAAGATCATATTTCTACTGCAACTTCTTTAAGGCACAATACTTTCCATTGGGTAAGAAAACTGGTTTTTGTGGTTTTCTGCAGAAAGCACTACTATCCTTATTCAGCCTTCCTATCTATCTAAGGGCCAAATAGAGGTCACCTTTCTAGAGGCCACTTTGTTCAAACAACTCTGTGTACCAAATCGTGTTAAAAGACTGACATTTGTGCTTTACTGAAAAACTTGCTGGTTCAGTTCAGAAAAAAACCAACTGATAAACTTGCACAATAATAATAATTTTGCTTCTAACTCCAGCTAAAATCATAACATCCAGGACAAAGAACAATGAAAAATATTTTTAATTCAGTTATCTAAAGTGTTTTGGTTCAAGTCTGTTTTGAATTTTAGATTTAAAGCTCAGGCCAGTTCCTATTTTACCAGCACTGGTTCTTCTAGCTGTAATCCTGTCAATTCCTATGTGTCCAGGATGCACAAACAAATCCCAAAAAGCTCACTAAAAGGCAAATTGGTCAAAGGATAGTTGTTTATCTTCTTCTACTCATAAATAAAGATTTTGGTTTTCTTCTCCTTGCATCTTGCAATAATATTTTTTAATACAATATTCACACATTGTTTTCTTGTGTGGTTGTCATCCAGTATTCATACAGTTGCATATCTTCCCGCTGTGTGCATTCTACAATGAAAATTGCATTTCAATAAATCAATACCATATTTTAGGCAAGATTCAACTCCCTGGATGAGCCATAATGTCCCACTTAGTGTAAGAGCTGATTGACTGCTAACAATAGATTAGAAACGATGAATGAAATCAGTTTTAAAATTACATTAATTAGCAAAACTAATGTAGTCCCTCTGCACAAGTCTCTCATAGCTCTATTTTCTAAAGCCCCTAATATAAACAAACACAAAATATATTTGATGCATCAGGCATTTAGGAACACAAATATACTGGAAGGCATCAGTTGAGTTATTAGATCTATTTTTCTCCTAAATAACAAAATGGGATTCTTTCTCCACTCCTATGATACAAACACTGCTGCTTTCTATTCTTTTAGCCAGAGAAAATATCAGGAACATAGGTGATTAGGCCGGGAGGCAGAATTAGTCTTACAGGAAAGCATTTTAAAAATGCGTAATTAGCAAATTAAAGAAAGAACTTCAGATAACAGTTCCTCTAATGAGTTAGGAATACTCTTGTGTAGTTTCATATGTAGACAGCATAAATGCTACAGGAAACTGATAAATGAGTCACATGCATACCTTAATAATGCACTTCCGTTTATGCAGGTATAGATTTAGTTTGTCTGTGTCCGTTCTTCAGAGTAAAGCTGCAGTGATGATTTATAAGAACAAAATCAAAGTTAGCTGGTATCTGAATCCTGTGCAAATCACATTTAAAATTGGTCAGGAAAAAAAAAAAATATATTTGCTTATGTTGTTAAAAGCACCTGTATTAGATTTAACTTGATTTAAAAGTGGCTAACAAGACACTAAGTAATTTCATAATGGGTTTAGTTGTAATATATAGTATTTCAATTTCTGTAAACTTTTCTGTTTATAGGTATAGCATATAATTTATGTGGGAAAAAGACAATAATCTTTGTTGTAGTCTATGTATGTCTGTCCATTTGTATACTATTGATGCAGGAAGAATTCCATGTTTTTGTGAATGTTAAAGTTAATAATGAAGATCTTTCCTTTGTTCCTCCAACAGTTGCTGAGCCATTCTCACTGGGGTGAGAATATACGCAGCTTTTCTTTCATCTCCTTTTGTAAAAACAAATGCTTTCAGCTTTATATAGGACTGCTGAAAGAGAAACAAACACTGGAAATAGGAATGGTCATCCCAAATGAAAATCAGTCTGATTTTCTTCTTCTCTTCCTTTGCCATATACTACTTAACACACTTGTGTTTTGCTCTGCTGTGGCACACCAACTGAAAATAGATTTCTTGCTTAGCTGTGTTAGTCTATAAATGATTTTTAGGACACAAGCTACATGCGGTGGAGAAGGGCATACAAGATTACACAGATGAGCTTTGCTCAGTCTGGACACTTCTATCTAAATGTGATCAGAAAGACTTGTTGGGAAGATGACATCTCCTTTGTGGAAAGATCCAGGTGCAGAAGCAGCAGCTGAGACCTGACTAGTCCAATGTGAATGTTTGGCCCTGTGGTGAACAAGGCCTTTGTGCCACAGTTTCATCATGTAGCTATAGGCACCTCAGTTTGACAATATTGCTCTGTATATCCTGGAGCAGAAAAGAGCAATGGTTATTGCATGCAATTATGAGAAGTAACTCTGAAAAGGTTTAACACTTATTGCCACAAATATGAAAAGCCATGCCCTAGTGAGATGGTTACAGTGTTATTTCTGTTGAGGATGAAGTAGAACCAGTGTATCAAACACTACCGGTAAGTCTGCACTGATCAAATTGCTGTACATATATGTTGTTACAAAACCTCGATGAACAAATGCATAAGTGCGCCTGCACATAACTGCAGGTGCTACCTGTCTGGGGAGTTTTTACAATGTTCTCTGCTGTTCTCCAGCTCCTGAATTTTGTGGTGGGAGTCCCTGGGCTGGTCACCACTTCTAATTATGAAATAATGCCTTGACAGGCCAGCTGCAAGAAAATCTGTGCTTATAAGAATGAACTGTATCTCTAGAAATCTATTGAATATCATTGTTTCTTGTTAGGTCCGTTACCCACTCCCTTTTCTTTTTTCCTTTTCAACTTAGGAGCTAACCAGTATATTTAGCAATGTAGTCACAGATCAACCGCTACATTGCATTTTATTTCTCAAAATCAAGGAAACATGAATAACTGCTTATAAATAGATATTATGTTTGGATGGAGTGATTCAAGGAAGGTGAGTTTTTTTTCCCCCTCTCTTCCTCCATTTCTCAATTCTGACGTTACCCCAGCAATTTCTGCACCATGAGCAAGGAGATCAGCTGGCTGAGACTGGTCCACCGCCCATGTGAACAGCAACCACAGCTCAAGAGACTCACCAGGCTAAGGGCCAAGTTTCACTGATATTTGGACAACTTATTTGCACAGTTTGACATTGTGCCCTGTGACCGGACAGCCAAGAAACAGGCTCTGCAACATTGTGCTCCTAGGCACCTGGGTCCTTTTTGGAGCTTCTATTTACAGAAATATAAATGTTCAACAGAATAGTTAAAATGTTCAGCCATCAGTGACATATGAGAGTGCTTTTGATGTCTTTCCTTTTCCCAAAAGAAAGTAAGAAATGGCTATTCTTGCTTGTTTTCACAGACCTTGACTTTCACTTTGCAAAACTATTCATTGTGCATTTCTGTGCCCTTGTCTCTGCTATTCATGTAGCTGAACTCAAGATGGATAAACAAACTAATGCAAACTGAATCGATATTTAAGAACTAGAAAGATTGTTTCCGTACACATTATTGAACAAAACTTACATTTGGAGAAATAAGAGGCAAATTTATCAAAGTCATTAAGTAAGTAAAATTGTTTTTCTCTTTTCCTCAAAGAATTAAATAACTACAGACCTTTAATTGGCTACCTCTGAATATAATTTTAGCTTTTATCTCTAATTGAAATTCACAGTCTAAAAAACTCCATCTAGTAGGAAAATTAGTCACTTCAAATATATTGCACCGTTATTTTCCCTTAGGAAACAGTGTATTTTGACAGTGTATCATGGACTTTCACTTTCCTACTGATAGCCTTTTTGTGGAATTTATTCTGCCATTATTATTTATTCTGTAGTGATAAACCCCGTCAGCAAAAAAAAGCACCTTCATCTTTATACAAAACACTATATGAAAGTCTTCCTCTTCTCCAATGTTCTTTGTTCGGCTATACCTAAAGTCAGAGTTATTTTTAAAGTTACAAAGGAACCTGGTTCAGAGGTCAATCTACTCCCATAAAATTACTAAACAGAATGTTAACAGTGATGTATGTATCTAATCTAAACAGCTTGGGTTTTAAATTGTAAATGTAAAATACTTAAAGCAATTCTCTTAGCAAACAATTTCTCAGTAATCTATAGGTTGAAATATATTCACATAAAATTGCTGTTGAATAATTCCAAGGAATGAAAATGTTCTGGGAAGAAGTAAACATTTACTTACAATTCATGAACAGTAGAAAGCTCTGTATTTATGAGCAGTTTTTTTTACCACAAGTAATTCTCCTAATCAAAAGATACCGATCTGTTTTCAAAGTATCTGAAGTGACAGTATACAGAGACAGGCCAATGTTTCCAGGCCCTTTTAAGAAAAATGACGGAGCTGTTTTAACTCCTTTTTTCTTTTGCAGCACAGAGTAGTAATAAGCTCTGCTATATGGAAGATAAAGAGAAGCAAATCGAGCAATGAGGATTCAGTAGCAAAATTCTTGATACAGTGGCCTTTAGCTGCTATAAATTGTTCAGTGTGTGTTTTAAATACATAGACTTCTAAGGGAACAAAATAAAATGCTGTCATTCCCTTTTCCTGGCCTGCTTTATTTCCTTCGAGGTCTGTTTAGGGTCCTTGATTCTCTTATATGGTAGGATTCAAGTTTATCAGAAACCTTCCGCAACTGACATTCCATTTCATCATCCAAATCCAGCTTCCTGAATGCTAGTGCCAATGTTTCCTGACTTATTTTCTTTCATTTGCAATTCTCACTGGGACTTTCATATTCAAAGATCAGGCAGAAAATAGTGTCTGTGTTTTTTTTAAAGGTTGGAAAAATATTTCTATCCACAACAATCTGATTTTCATTTGAGCACATGGGAAAAATCTGAATTTTATAGGAGGATTATCTTGACAGTGGTCCCCTTGAAACAAATAGGTCCTACAATTTTTGGCAATTATAACTTTTCCTGGTTTCCCACACACTTGTTTAGAAATAAAAAGCCTACAATGATTGTAAATGTAACCCACCAGTGAATGTATTCTGGTCTCTTCCCAAACCACAGAGCACATGTATCCGTTACATCCCCAGCAAGGTAGCTCAGGGAAAGGAGGGAATTCAGTGGGCTTCTTGCTAGAACACAGTGTATAAAGGATCATTTACAAAAACAGGGCACATAATGTCTGTTTGCTTGAGTGTCCCAAGTCTATGTTAGACTCCTCTCCAATGTATCTTCCATGTTCCTAATCTTCCCTTGACCACAGTAGGATTCAGCAATGCAAGACATTTTCAGCTCATAAAAATAAGCATCCTGTCATGTTGTGCTGGCACAGGTTACCAAGAGTGATGTTATACCCTTTCCTGTACCTCCCTTTTCAAGACTACCAACAATAGCTTTTATAGACATTTCATCCAGTTTAACTTAGGTGTGCACAGCTACAGTAGTTATTCCCTCTGCAGACTTCACTCAGATTTCTAAAATGGATAACCTTTTCCACACCTTAAAATATAGTGGTCTCAACAAAATAACTTCAGCTTAACTTCTTATGTAACTTTTTCATTTTCTCTGGGCTCATGCATCTTCCAGTTTGCTCTCCTAACCATGGAGTCACTGTCTGATCAAAGTTAACCTAATCTTGTTTTATCTGTTTGAAAGGGCAACCTTTGTTCCAAAATAAAACTTCTGTACTGGGCCAAGGAACTATAATCACCAGTACCAGATCTCTCCAGATAAGATCTGAACAAACGTGGTCTGAAGCAGAAGTGGGCACAATGGTCTCATTTTTATCAAATGAGCCGATGTACACCATTTGTATATTTATACAGTGTTAAGATGTGCAGCAGGTTGACTCCAGCCAACAGCCAATCACCCACACAGCCGCAGAAAAGGTCCTAGATGCTTTAAAATAATATTTGCTCTGTTTGCTTAAACCACAGTCTTAAAGGTTTGCTTACGCCTCTAGGAACTTGTTATCCTCTCTGTAACTGTCAATGCTCCAAGTTACACATAATTACTACCTTGCCTTACCTGGTGATAATTAAGGCTGAGTGACTGATGTTGTCCCAGGTCTGCCAAGAGTACTTTTGTTAAAAGAGATTGTGCTGCATCATTTCTCCACTGTCAAAGATCTTCCTTGATATCAGGAAGTGGTAGACAAGACAGTTCTTTGAAAGCACAAAAATTGCTTGAAATTTAATAACTGCCAAAGGCCATTATTAAAGAATAATCAATGATAAAATCTGTTGTCTAGGATGGCTGTTCTGGATCTATATTTCCTTTGTGTGCTATTTTCCAATTCAAATAGATGTGTTTATTTGAGTGTATATCTGCATGCACATAGCCATGCTGAACTTTTCTGAACTCTCTCATCATTGCATGAGTTTGAGAGTCTCAGAGAAGACCTGGCGTCCTAAGTCCTCTGTGAAAGTTTACATAATGAGACATGAGCAAAGCCTGTGCTAAAGCCACATGCCTAAGCATACTCTTTGCCTTTCATATGCCTTCTAATTTCTGCACTCTTCTATCAATTCATCACAAAAACTCAACAGATTTGTAGAAATTCCTAAAAGTAAGGCTATTTCCATTTTGGGGTAACAGAAAAAGATCCTTTCACATGTTATAATAGTGAGTTTTCTGGAAATTGTCAGTGCTAGTAAGAAAACTCAGAAAGGATTGATATGCAAATTCTTATTTCAAATATTACTTATGTTAGGCAGCGTGTAGATAGCTTTGAAAAATTAACTGTAGCATAAAAAATACTAATTAAGACTTGAAGAAGCTGAAGTCTGTGAACGTGTTTTGTGACAAGTCAGTAAAATTAATTACAACTGACTAAAAATGTAACTATAAAGTAATTCCCAGCTTTCTAGTAGGACTCTAGTTCCAGCTAGTGTAGTGCAGAAATGTCAGGATGTGGGCTTCTGGCTAAGGATCCAGGCCAGGATCCTGGCTTGAGTCTACGCTGGTAGTATTCTTGGAGTTAAACTTCAGTTACAAAACTTGGGCACTTAATTGCCATTGAGTAACTTCGGGCACCTTCTGATATTCGACTGTCCAGCCCAGGACAGCTTCTCTTCCTGGCTTCTTGTTACATCTCACACATCCCACAAGCTGTTGCTATTCAAATTTCACATGAGCTTTGCTCCTTGTACTGCTTTGCCAATCCCAGTCCTTATCAGACTGAACTTCTGTGACAGTCTGCTATTACTTCCATCCGAACACTGCAGCAATGTTTTCCTTGTGCGTTCTCTGGCCAAGTCACACTGGTTTACTTTCACAAGCTGTCCAAACCTGGCATAGCATCTCAGAAAACCCAGCTGATTTTTTTTTTTTTNTGTACATCCCAAACAGCCCACATCAAATTTAAATAACGACTTGCTTGGGAAATTCTGCTCAGCTCTTTCTGTGTTGGACTAGTGCACACCCAGTTACTTCATAGATACAATGCCTGTTCAGAACAGTTGTGTGTAGGAGCCATATTAGACTCGGTAATGCTCAGTGCTGACAGATTATTTTTACATTTGACCAAACTTTAATAAACATGTAAGATTTATTGAAGATTAAATGTTTGAATAAGAGCAATAAAATTCAGAACAATAATGCATTGTCACATTTTCAATCCCTCCTTCAAAGATAAGGAAAAGAGGGTTTTATAGTGAAAGCCTGTATAAGTTGTTCTTACCATAGTCAAAGTAATATACTTTTTCCTGATTCCATTCTCAGAGCTATCTGAATAATTCTGTGAGACCTGCCCAAAAATCATCTTGTGGCAGACACCCAACACAGAAAATTTGAACCCCCAAATTTCAACTAAAGTTTAGCAGTTATAAACAACTTAATCTTAGAAGTGTAAGGTAAAATGAACACTGGAAAACACCATCAGATAAGTTTCTAAGAATTACTATAGCAATGCTTTTCATGCTGCCCATTCACAGTTTAGATATGTGACACTGAGACTCAAGCCCATTTAAAAATAATTTGTATTTAAATAGCTGCCTTCTACTGTTCGAGTCTTGAAAGAAATACTCCATTTAGTTAGTTGGGAAAAGCTATTGGATTCATTTACAGTTCAACAACATTTAAATCAAATTATGACAAATGTTTGGATTCAATCACTTGAATTCAATAACATGATTAAGAATAAAAACCAAAGAGCATGCTTGGAGTGAAATGAATAATCCAAAATCAATCTAAAAGCAATTTGATTAAGCTAAAACTTTTTAAGGATTAGTGATTGCTATTTATATAGGAACATTAGATATAGGAATTACTTTTACCACATTTATATTTAAATTCCATTAGTAGATTTTTTTAATCAACTAGCTGTTATTGAAAAGACTAAGTTAGAAAGTAAGTACACACAATTAGTTTTTTTACTTTGTTGTTCTGGATGTCTTATTATATGTTGAACCGCTCCGAGAAATATTAACCTCTGGAAAACAAAAAGATAATTTAAGACTTTAGCATAGATCAAACGTAATACTGAAAATATAACATCATCTACATTTTAGTTCCCATTCCACACAAATACAGATATACAAATAGAGAAACTATATATACACACACAAATATAAAATTTATATACAAATCATGGAATCACGGAATTGTCAGAGTTCGAAGGGACCTCTACAGACCAGCTAGTCCCACTGCCCTGCTAAAGCAGGATTGCCTACCAAAAAGTGAGTTATATTAGATTTTGGGTGACACACTGACCTCTTAATTTCTTGCTCCGATTAGAACTTGTGCCATTCTTAGGGAAAACATCTGCAGCAAACAATTTCAACATGGCATGCAGTATTTCAAGGCCACTGTTACCACTGGTGGTTCTTTGAATGGAGTATAAGTAGCATTGAAACCTATATAAGCATTGAAGTATAAGTAGCATAGAGTTGTAAATATTTATGAATAAAACTGATTTAGAGTGTAAATATCTATATGACATTACAAAGGAAACCTTTTCATAGATAAACTTAAAGTCTATTTAGCTATTTGAAAGTCTTTCTCTATATCACTTACTATCTTCAATGTGTAATGACTTACATATATATGTATATACAAAAGACAGAGTATTTTCTAATATATAGAGCATTCACAGCATTGTCTACATTTATAAGAGCTAACATTAGGGCACTTTTACACCACGCAACAGAGACTAGAAACTTTAAGAAAGTTGAGGTCACGCCTATTTGAGAGGCAGAAGCACTATAGCTATTTCAGCTGAGTTTTGCACTTTAGCAGATAACATACATGGAAGCAGAGATACAGGCAGATTCGCTGCTATAGGAGTCAGAATACCAGTTGCTGCACTGTTGCATGGACTTCCAAGACCCAGTGGTTATTTGATAAGTTATTTCTACACAGTTCTGCATTTTGCAGTATAAGCAAGTCTGAGAATGCCCCTGGTGAGCAACAGACCAGTGGAGCACCCCAATCTCTTCATCAGTACAAAGTGTAAGCTCTCTGCTGTCAACAGGAGATGGAAGTTTTCTCAGGTGCTGTTCTCAGCAAAATACAGAGATGAACTATGTGGTAAATCACTTCATATAGAAAAATTGTCTTGATGTATATTTTGGAGAGCAGTAAGGAAGCCTAAAGCTCACACAACCCCATTTCTATCCAGCAGTGAATCAAGAGTCTTATCTAAGTACATTTGAGTGCTGGGCTGTAAAGAAATAGCTCAGACTGCATACAGTTCAAATCCAGTGGGATTAATTTACCTGCTTTTTCTTTTTCAATACGGTAAACAGAGTGACATATCTAGATAATATATGCAGCCACAAGATGGGATATAGCCAGAAAACATTAAACAAGAATATATTTTGTGCTTTGCTTTCATAAAAAAATTGCCCTAGTGCCTTGCTGAAGATAATGACATTTTATGCAGAACAAATGGCTATGATTAAGGAACAAATGGTTTCTGCTTAATTTAGTTTTAAGGCTGATCACTCTTTTTTTTTTATTACCTGAATTTTTCTCAGCTGAAATTTGCCAGAATAATCAATGAGTACTGTACAAAGATGTTTTTCTTTTTGTGGGGTTATATCACTATTTACAAATGGTACCTGTAAAAGGTAAGTAAGATTTTAACATCAGAAATATTAGAGAACCTCTACCCTCCTTCTTTTTTAGAAGGTTGTCTGCTCTTTGCATAGTTTACATATGGTAATATGAAACACAGAAGTGCTGAAACATCCTTGAATCCCTAAGGACCACCTGTCAGTTTACTCAGCAAAAGTTGAGTTGAGAACAGGCCTTAAGCTTAGCATGGCACCCCAAAAATAAGCATAACTTCCCGCTATTTCAGTTCCACTTAGTCTGAAATTTTGACTTGAACTTTGAGTTGGACAGATACCAGCTTCAGAGAGGAAGCCTGTGGTGTCTTCCCAACAGTAACCATGCTGAGTTTTAACACTGTTTCAAGTGTGTCCCCCTGCTGTCCTCTTCCTCTACAGCCTTACCTATTTTCATGGTATCTTGCTCTAAGTTTTTTGCACCAGAGGGTGGATTGAAGTCCACATTCTTAGAAATATTAGATAGCATGTTTTGTTCTTTGCTATCAGTTCCTAGCTAGTCCAACAGGTTATATTTATTTCTAGTGACTTCCAGGCTAAGAAACAAACCATGCTAGCTTGACAAAACTGCCTTTATTTTTAGGATGGAAAGCCTTTTTTTTTTCCTGATACTACCTGGAAATTTCTAGAGATGAACATTCAAGACAGAATCATGTGATACTGATTGATATGTAGTCCAGTGACCTTCAGTTATGCAATCCATGTAAACCTTTCAGTTACGTAAAGTGCAAGAAAAAAGATAATGCCATGATTTTCTTCTCTTGTTTTGCAAGTTCTTTTATAAGTACCAGGAATGCCTATAGCTGTTTAGTACAGTTAAATCTTTCCTTGAGCAATTTTTGCTTGTTTATGAGTGAATGTTCTAGAAAAGTAATTCAAATGGTAACTACAATGCTATCAACTCTCCTGATGTATAACAACAAAGTAAAGAAAAGGATTGAATCTTAAGAGTACTACAACAACCAATCGGAAGGACCGTGCTACAGTAGCCAGGCAAACAAAACCCATACTGAAGTTATGAATTTATTACGAAATAACCCTAATTTTTCCTATTTATCAATACTATTTACTCTAAATCACAACAAATTATTATGAGAAATCATTCTGTTTCATAGGGATTTGCTAGAGCTTCAGAACAAAATCTAGCTAAATTCTTACCTTTTTTGTGGTATTACAGCTCATTTTCTCTGCATTGTCTGATCAGGAACATCAGGTATTTATGAGGATAATTTCCACATAGGAGACATCAAATGCGTAGCTGAAACACACGTAGCAAACTCAATAAGAGAATTAGCTGTTATTAGAGATAGAAGAAACCTTAGTTCAAAGTAAATTCAAACTGACTGGTCCTTCTGCTTTAAACTCTCCCTGTAGCATTCCACAATGCTCTGCTAATTCTCCCTTCTTCTAGGAAGAAGAGTCTAATCATCAGCCCTGTAAATCAGCATAGACCTAATGGAGACAATGGGACTCTGATGATTTATACTGAAGCAGGGTCAGGCCCAAAGCTTCTGTCATTTGTTGTGGATCGATAGCCAGCAAAATGTAAAGGAACAGAAAAACCCTTTGTAATGTAATTTAGCATTAAGCAGAGGGGGAAGAAAAAAATGAAGTGTTGTGTTTACTCGCTTACTGTGTTAGCTTTCTTAGTACTGGAAACAGTATTTAGGTTTGATACTCATATGGGGAAAAATAGAATTTAAAATATCAAGCACCCATCTAGCACATAATTCACAAACCTGAGTCAGAGGTATATTTTTTGTTAGTCATAGTACATAAGTTCAAGACATTGGGTTACTTGAGTCATGTGTTAGTGTTACAGGACTCAGCTGAATTTCCATCCCCTCATCATCGGTTGTCATCACTCACCCGTCACCAAAACTGCTGTCAGAACTGACACTGCAATGTGCAGTAACAGAGGTAAAAGTCTGAGACAGAGCTGTCTGTAGTGTAAAGGTCTACCTATTCACCTTTAAAAATGTCAAAACTGGCATACTCCTAGTATTCAGCTTTGCTTGACAGTTCCTGCAGAATCAGAGAGGTTTTAAACAGTTCTGAAACAGCTTGATCATTGACACCCATTCTTTGCACTAAAAATTGAGCCATGTTCAATTGTGCCTTTAAAATGTCTTAATTGGAACGTACATTCCTGCACTTTCCATAATCTGTTATAATCCGAATTATCTTCTGCTAGGGAAGATGCTCAGAAGACTCCCATTTTGGACTGACAGTTCTGTTCCTAAATTTTGTTGCCTGAATTTCTCACAAGGAAAGAAAAGAAAAGAAATAAAAGGACAACCCATCTCCTTGAGAATCCAGTTTAAGGAGCTGTATTCACTATTCTTCTCCCATTACGTGTTTATAAATCAAAAGCACAAATGTCAGTGGAACTATGATGAAAAAAAAAAAATGTGTAAGAGAAGAACCAGCCCCTGTGGATAGCTCTGGCTTTTCACCTGGTTGTTGGCACATATGGTCAGTCCAGTACAAAAGTGCAGGATAGTGTTATGTCCAAACCTTTAATCCCTCAACACAGACTGAAAAGCAGAGTGATATATAGTGCTAACAACGGGAAGAAGGTTAATTAACATTGGGAGACATATTCTAGGTAATTTCCCAAATGTCTTAAATTGTTAAATTGCAGCCTTGTTAATGCACATACTTTCTGTTTTGTCTGGGATGCTATTGTTTTTATCACACAAGAGAGAAAATAGCATTTCTCTTTTGAGAGACCAAATACTGACCTCAGTTACACCAACATAAGCCCAGATAAATTTGCCAACATCATATCTTGCTATTCGTTTGTCATCTTCTCTGATTTTCAGAAAAGTCTCATCTTTTTTTCCTTTTTTTTTTAGCCCTGGTCCTCCTTGCTAAGAATAGTTCCCTCTTTCTGTCAAAGTTCCATCATCTTTCACTTGCTGATATTCCCCAACTTGCTGGTTTTCCACCACCGGTTTCTTATATAATTGTTCCTAGCAAAATTTTTCATTAGTCTCAATTTTTGAGGCAGAATTTTCAGACTGTACTGAGGCTTCTTTATTGGTAACTGTCTCTTTTAAGGAATTTCAGTACAGGGACTTAATAAGCTTAGAATTAATTAAAAATTTTGGCTACTGATATTTTGAAGAACTATTTAAGGTTCATCCCTGTCATTCTATCTCCACCTCTGTTTAAAAATAGCAGAACTACTTTATCACAATTTGTTAACACATTTTTTTAATGTAAAACCAAGATGTTAGCTGTCAGTACTATTTAGAGCAGTATTCTTCTGTTCATTCATAATAACTGTTTAATTTTATCTGTTAACTGGTAGGTAAAAGTATGGTGTACGTGTATTCATCTTGAAAGGAAGGTAATTGAAGTATCTGTATTATAATACTACTGAGTTTTCAGTAAAATCCATCTATGACACTGTCAGTCTAGCATATCGCTGTAATGCAATACAATTTATACCCATCAGCCTCCTTTTGGTGTCTCTTTATCCATGTGAACATTTTCAAACACATGAACAGAGCTAATACTATAGTGGAACTGCTTATGTTTGTAGTGTATTTAAAATGTTCACAGTGTATTTGAAATAGGAACTTTTGCCTAGTTTTAGTACTATATGGATTTATATGAGTAAGATATTACCCTAGTTGTTCGGCTTTTTCTTAATCTAAGCATCTCTCACATATGCTGCATTAATTGCTTGAATGGCTATGACTATTTAAATGGCTAAATAGTAAAAGCTATATCCTTCGGTGAACCTCAAATTCCCCTTCATGTCTCCCCCACAACTAGATTAAGCATTAGAGATATATTCCTGTGATTAATTGAAATATTCGATTACTCTACCTTGGCTGCCTAATACGTGTGATTTAATTACTTGGTATGTTTTCTTCTTTCCTTTTATGTTATTAAATGCAGTGACAGAGCTGATTGTGTGTCAAGGCAAAGAGCATTACCACTCCTGAGATATTCATATAGTTATAGTGACAAATATAATTAGATGGTGTCAGCAAAAAGAATTACGTAGGCCAAAATATCTTTCTCTCATCTCTGTATAACTCCATAACACTAAATTATAGCAACTGATCATTATAAGGGTAATTTTTTCAAAAATCACACTTTCTCAAAATTACGCTTCTAATTCCTTGGTAAGGAGTACAGTCATGTGTCCTGGTTTTCAAGATAACTCTCTCTTTCATAATAATGAAAGAAGTTTTGGGTTTTAATTCAGCTGAAAATCGCTGTTTCCAGTAGCAATCATTATTTCTCAGCAGCTTAAGAAAGAAGAGTTTCTCCCTTTAACTTCTGCATCAGTTTATTAAAAAATATGTATTACTAGAAGTTTGTTGGATGTCCTGTAGACAGAGAAAATCAAGCCTCACTGTTAGGACAAAATAACTTACCTCCTTTTTGACTTCTGAATAGGACAGGTTTAGAAAAAGGGATCCCTTTTTGCCCATGTCATGCACTTCAGTTTTTTTGGTAATCATTTCCAAAGAGGTGGTATTTTCAGATAAGGAGAATTAACAGCGAAACTGTGATGTCCTGACCACATTCTTTCTTTTCTCTCTATCCCCTACTTCACCTTCAAGGAAAAATAATTGAAAAAAAAAGAACAAAAGGGTATTAAAATGTTATTTTTATCTAAATAAGTTGGGCTATTTTAAAATACTTTTATGTATGTCATTAGTCCTGATTGCTTTGCAGACAACTAAAATAATTTTAAACAAACACCATTTTCACACCAAATAAGATATAATTTTTCTTGCTTTTCTTAAAAACAACCTAACAGATCACTGATCAGGAGACTGTCTTGTACTCTCCTACCAAATTTGAGTTCTTTCTGGGTCTGTTATTTGGTCAGTGGATTTTGGCATAATCTTATTTCAACTGGTCTCCAGAGTTTTTATGGTGTTCATGTTGCTGAAGTTATTCTAGAAGGCCATGACTAAACCCAAAAGCAGCAGAAAAGATGGGGAGGGACTCTTTATGAGGGAGAGGATCAATAGGATTGGGGGTAACAGTTTAAAACTGAAACAGGGTACATTTAAATGAGATATTAGGAAGAATTCTTTACCTTGAGGGTGGTGAGACACTGGAAGAGATTGCCCAGAGAAGCTGTGGATGCCCCACCCTTGAAGTATTCAAGGCCAAGTTGGATGGGGCTCTGAGTAACCTGATGTAGTGAAAGGTTCCTCTGCCCATGGCAGGTGGATTGGAACTAGGTGATCTTCAAGGTCCTTCCAACTCTAACCATTCTATGATTCTCTAGTTCCATGACTCTCTCTATCATGCCCTTCCATCTCTTCATGCCTCAGAAGATGGATGAGAGGTCAGGATTATAAATACACATGGTGGAACCGATCATAGCATTTTTTTAAGTTAGGATTCTATCTATAATCTTTAGGAGAAAAATATATATTGAATAAGCCTGAACTCTTTTTCCATTTGACTTAATGCAGCATGTTTCGGCTCATGCATAATTCACAGCTTATGGTTTGTTTGTTACTCTTCAGCGGAAAATTCAATAAAAACTTAATTAAAAAATAAAAGATGCAGTAGCATAAAGCTGAAACAGAAGTGTAATCTCAGAGACACTCACATTTTGTAAACTTATATTTCTGTGATTTATAATTAAGGCAAGTAGTAGAAATATTAAAACCGATTCTTTTCTAATAAAAGATTAAGTCACCTGAAGAAAAGATTGTTCACTGGGTCCTAAAGTGAGAATGGTGAATATGAGGAGAAATAAGGTAAGATAATAGAAAAGAGTTTAAAAAAGTAAAAGTGGAGCTATATGGGAAAGGGGGGAGAAAGAATTATTAGTTAAAAAGAGCAATTGCATAAATTATTCCAACAACGTTCCTATAAAAGTCATCAGAGTAGTATCAGTAATATGCACATTTTATGAAGCAGGTGCTACTGAAATGATACTATAAATTGAACAGAAATAGTCAAATCATTTGCCAAGTGATTAAAGTATTGTAATTTATTATACTTTTAATGTAATATTTTTGTGGATATGAGTAAGTTTTACAACACATAATATAGCAATTTCACTCCTTGTGATCAATACCAACTTAACTGTAATAGTCTGTTCTAAGATTTATTATCATATTTTGCATCTCATACATAGATAAAGGTAGTTATGAGAAGAAAAATGGAATAGACTTGTTTTAAAAAATTTTAACAAATTCTACAGAGGAATGCTGCTCCAATATGCTTTACCTTTCCATGTAAAGTCTACCTTGAGTGTTTCCTTTCTTATTACACTGAAGTTAATAGCAAAAATAAAACTGATATACTTTATTAATTTGTACTCTATAGTATGATTTATAACATTTCGTGCCCTTAATACTACAAAATAGATGGGCAGGTAGCTATAGCTATACCTAGAGCAAGAGAAAAAATAATACAAGTGGCCCTGTTAGGTTACCTTTCATTCTAGATCCATAATTTTTGTAGTATCAATCTTATATCTTATCATTTAACACTGAAAACACATCACTCGAAAAAAAATACAGCCTTGAAAAGAACCGAATACATCTGTCAAAGGTTTAACATGCTTTCTTATCATTAGTGTCAATAGAATTTGAAGATGTTGAGTATCTCACACAATTAAGGTATAATATAGGATTGGATTGCCACCTTTACTCCTTGTGATTAATATCATACGCTACAGATAGATTTGTTGATTGATATCAGCCAATTAAATCAGAAAATGAGGGTGACATCTCATAGTAATCAATTCCAGAAAAGAAACTTTCAGAAAGATGGTTGTTAGAGCAAGATGACAGTGCAATGCTTTGTTCCACCTCGTTTCTTGTAATATCAAGTTTTAAAATCCAACTGTGTTTTTATTAAAGAACTGAGCTGCCATAGGTGTTATACTAAAGTCCTGTTCTATCTGAGCACCTGTTTTCTTTCACAGAAAACACAATCCTGAGCAATGGTGCTGACTCTTATTTGATGACAGTTTTTCATGAAGCTCAAAAAGGAGCTTTTTTTCAACATGATCAATCAGGTGATCTTTTACATCCATTTTTAAATAATCTGTATTTTGCATCTCTGATGAGCACATTGTATCTATGCAAGCGTACAAGCCATGGAACAAAACGTTATCATCAAATCTATTCAGGTGGACTGCCTGCTCTCCAAGGCAAATAGTAAGGCTGCTGTTAAGTTTATTTTTCTCTTAGGTACCAGCAAATATTTCAAAAAGCTAAACGGGTGTTTGAGGGTCCCAGATTCTAAGAATAGGCTACACTTGTGTCACTTTACATTTATATCTTATCCCTTGCTACTTGAAAATATACTCAGAAGTAAATTTGTCTTGAAAGACATGTGTTTCTGCTCCCAATATAGACAGATAAGTCTTTCAGGGGTCATTCAGAGTGTGTAACCAAAGGAAATATTCACTGTACCCAAACCTGGAATCTGTATTAGCCCACTAACTGTCTAGATTCCCTCTGCAGTCATTGAAAAGGAATAAACATATCAGCAGAGTATATCAAGCAGGCCTACATGAAGTTGCTGCTCCCAGCCACACCCTCTTTCTTTCCATGGCGTATTATAAAGTTTGGACTCCTATAATTGAGGCACAAAATTCGGCAGAATAATAATCTGTCGGGAGGGGCCCGGGAAAACATGCGGCCTACTCAATATGAGTGATAAAGCAAGCTCTAGCATTTATTCGGATAGCTCAGATATTTATACGCTTATTGTAAATTGTGCCTACTTGTCACACACTAATTGGCTAGGCTTCTGAAGATTACATGTTCATACACCTCCTACTTGCAGTTTCTGCTTCAAGGTTCTCCAACATTCCAGAAGGACACTCTCCCTCTCTCCTTGTTTACCATTCTCGCAGGGTCTGTGTGACCTTGGCTCTTCTTCCTTGTCAGCGTAACTTGCAGTTCTCACTGAGGCCTACTGTGGCTAAAATCCTACTTATGCTAAACACTTAGGCTAACAAGAGGATTGCTTGTACAATGCTTCCATGGATCCAGGGCCCTGCTCCCGCAGCCATTCTGCAACAGTAATCTTTCCCCACTTTGCGGACTTCTTAGTCAATTTTTCTCAGCATCCTGGACCTACACATATTCCACATATCTCTCAAAAGTTGCCACATTACCCTTTTATAATGAAAATATTCTTAATTCAGAAAAGTGAGTGGTTGGGTTTTTTTTTTTTAAATAAACAGAGATGTCAAATTCTAGTAGGCTCAAGCACACATTTGAACATCGCTGAATATGAACTTTGGAACTAAGCAAACAAAGTTATATTTTAGCAATAGGAGATTGAGTAGTATAGTACATAGTACAATGTTCTTCCAATATGACATCCTCTTTTATGTGATATTTTAAGGATTTTTTAAGGTTCAAGAAAACATAAAAATTACTAATTAGCTTCACATTACCAGACCTATAAATAAATATTTTTTTAAAATAAATCATAGCTATTCTAGTAAGTGGAACTCCGAAAATACACTAGGCATAATATACAGAAAATATTCTTTAGCTGTTATAGTAAAATTTTCAAAACATTCAAGATGCTTTGTAGAAAAGGGAAGTCTCAAGTCTTACTACTCATATAAAGCCCAGAAATTGAGGTATAAAGACACACTTTCAACAACTTACAAGTGACAACTTCCATGAAAAAGTAAATGTAAATAGTGCTGCAAATGCTATTCACTATACAATGAATTAGTATCTACCTCTTTACTTGATTTCTATTGTTTTCTTGGTAACAAACACATATATAAAACATGGACCTTACACTCTATTTCTTCTTTGCCTGTGCTTGTCTTCTCTGACTTAATTATATCTTTGTTTATGTTAATAAGACACAGTTAGTATAGCTGACAGGATAAATCAACAGAACAGTTCAAGACCTCCATGAAGTTTTGTAGAAGGCAGAGAGGCAGAGAAACAGAAAAAGCAAGCCCACAAATCCTGAATTTGATGATGTTTTGTTCCATTTCCAATTTCCACACCTTGAACCAACCTTTATTCAAATGCAACCTGATGTTCCTATTTATTGCCACAGGCTACATTTAATGAAATATATAATTCCTTTTTTTAGCTATTTAGGGATTCTAAGTGCCTCAGTCTTTGAGAAAATAATTTGAAAATCCATTAAGGAAAATGGACTTCACAAGGTACTGCACTGGCTGAATTTCCGGCATTTTCTGTTTGCTGTTTATACTTTTTCTCATTAGAATTAAGGTTGGTTAGATAATGGTATCTTTTTAAGTTGCTAATCAGTGGCATGTCACTAGCATATATATTACTTGCATTTTTATTCTGTATTTAAACTATACTAATCATTTTATATCACATAGGTGCCTGAGAGCTACACAGGGTAAATGACCAGAATAACATATTTGTAATATATTCAGTATAAGCCATTGCAAAAAGGCAATTTCCAGTATCACAGTATTTAGCAACCTTAGTCGTTTAATTTCTTTGCCAATCTGAGGATGATATCACCTAACACAAACATTTGCAGAAGAGAGACTGTTTAACAGATACATAGAAGTAAATACATATTCCAACGAAGTGCCTATTTGAATTGTACATTTGCTAGTAAAAACTGCCATTTGACATTTAAGAATTCTATGGTCTCTCTCTCTGTTTAAGCCCTGTGGTACTGTTCCTGTTTAATTAGATGATTCCTATAGCTAAATTGCTGATCAGAAATAGTTATTCACATTACACTCACTTCTCAATGCATTTATGAGGACTAGTAAGTATATCTCTTTGACCACACCACCTCAGCTTCGTGGCAGGGGTGAAAAGCATTAAGTAAGTTTAAAGCTTATGGGACTGGGAAAAGGTTTCCCATTCTATAACCCTGCTCTCTTTCTTAGAAGGTAGCACTCTCATGTCAGGAAAAAATAATATTGTACAAAGTTTGGAGTTGTAGCCGCTCCAGTAAAAAAGCACAGAGAAGTCTCAAGGTTTTTAGTATAATAATGACAGAGAAAGATTATTTCAGTCTTGATATTTACACTAAATAAAAGCTAAATGCTTAATGAGCATATATATTAAGTTGTCCTTGCAATACTTCTTGAAAGAATACTGGCCTTTGGTTTGTGGATTCACAGATCCAGTGAGGCCAGTCATAAAAATGGAAACTTCTTGCATGGGAATACATACAAGAAAAAAGCTCATATGAGACACTCCCATTGGGAAATTTTGGTTGGTGAGTTTGGATTTTTTTCCATTGAGAAAATGTGAAGTACTAGGACAGACAGGGTGAAGATGAATACTGGTTTTCTCCCTTAGCCATTCTTGATATTTTTTTTCTTTTCTATTTGCCTAACTGGAAAGCTACTCTGTACTTTATTACAAGTTTTTGTCCACAAATAAACATTATTTGTTATTTTATTTAACTCCAGGGGGTAACTAATTAAGTCCAGAAAAAAAGTACTCTTTCCAGAGGACTTATTCCTTATTCAAGAGGACCTATTCCATTATTTTTTCTGCACACGAAAGAATTTTTTCTGGAAAAAAATAAAATCCTTTAACTTCACCTTTCCATGTATTCATAGTTTACATAAAAAAGTCCTGAAACTAGAAAAAGTGACATATTTTGTGAGAGAAACTATCAATTTACACAGGGATGAAAACGCCTAATATAGAACATTTAGATTTCACTAGATGACTTCCATTTCTTATGGGCATGAGCAGGACAATAATCTGTGGGTTTACTTTAGTCTGTGCTATTTTATGACTCAGTCTAAACTTTCCATTTAGGAAGACAGGCATTGGGTATAGGAGGCTATGAATTGTGAACACTGTCCTAACAGCCTTATTTTTGTTATTGAAAAAAAAAAGTTTTTTTCTCAAAATGAATATCTTCAGTAGCCTGCATTTAAATGGTCACAAAAGCAGCACACTCATGATCTATGGATTTTACTGTCCAGACAGGATTATTACAATTCTGTATTTATAGGTCTCTCCCAGAATGCTGGCCATAAATTGTAACTCATTTAGAATGCAACAGCTTAGGTACTTACTCAGACGAAAATAAGGACTCATATTTTTTCAACCTAGCTGCATTGCACTGGCTTCTTACTTGACAGCATATTGATTTTTATTTCTTATTAACTGTCTATTATTGTTTATTAGGTAATGTTCCATCATACCCATCTTGGCTGATAAATACTGGCTCTCCTGCCTGTTCATTATGATCCACTTTAGGTTATCAGCTGTTGGCAATAGAATATTAGCCTTTTATGGATTAAAATGCTAAAATTATTGATGGCAATAACAATTACCAGTAGTACCAGTTTCAAAAGGCAAAGAGAAAAGCCCACTTTGTGGTTATGCATTAAAGCAGTCTATTCTAGGCAGTATTCTAGACCATATGTTTCTTAAACATCCAGTAGTTTTTGTACTTCTTTTCCAGTAAATACAGAAAACATGGGGGAAAGCATACAGAAATATCCTTCTTTTCAAGCACTTCTATTTCCTTTTAGATTTCATCTCCTGAGGTTACTGGAGGGCTGTAATATCCCCTTTTTTTTTCCCAGCACTACAACATACAAAAGTAGAAATCACAGTGTGACATTCCAATCATAAGAATACAGATGAGGTTACTGTTAATAATTAGAATTATAGTGTTATTCATCTGGCATTCTATTTCTCATTATAATATGAGCTGGTATTAACCTTTGATTTAGCAAACTGCTCAGCCAGTGATGGTTTATTCGATGTCTGATATAGCTTACAATGAAAGTACTTAAGTTAGTCATTTTGTTGTAAGGTGAAAGGAAAGCACAGTGGCTAGATCTTTAGCCTTAACCTTGGATATGAAACAGTAACACGTTATAAACCACAATTGTCTAGTCCATGCATTCCTACGGATAACTATGCTAGAATTGCATATCACAGCCCTGCTGATCTTCTGGCAGAGCAGTTCACACACCTGCTAATTTTGTCAGAGAGAAAGCCATTCTGCTTCAATTAAATGAAAACAGCAGAAGGTGTTGGTCTGTATGAGGTGAAATAGGTTATGTTCACACAGCCTCTCTGCCAGCTACCTGGAGCCTTCGGTAGCGAAGTCCCTGTAAAGACCAGAAGGTGGCAACAACTGTCATGGCACCCAGAAAAGCTGTTTAAACTTCAGTTTAAGTGCAGCATCTCATCTACAGATAATCAGAATTGTGGTGGAAAGGCTTTTCAAACTTCACAGAAGCACAGAATTTTAGGGGTTGGAAAGCAACTTTGGACATCATCTAGTCCAATCCTCTTCCAAAAGCAGGTTCACCTGGAGCAGGTTGGACAGGAAGGCATCCAGGAGGGATTAGAATATTTCTAGAGAAGGAGACTACGCAATCTCTCTGGGCAGCCTATTCCAGTGATCTCGCGCCCACAAAGTAAAGAAATTTTTCCTCATGTTCGCAAGGAATTTCCTGTGTTCTAGCTTGTGTCTGTTGCCTCTCATAGTGTCACTGGGCACTACTGAGAAGAGCCTGATCCCGTCCTCTTGACACCCACCCTTTAGATATTAACTTATTATTTAGACACAAGCATTAATGAGATCCTCTCCCAGTCTTCTCTTCTCCAAGCTAAACAGACCCAAGTTTCTCAGCCTTTCCTCGTAAGAGAGGTGCTCCATTCCCTTGATCATTTTTGTAGACCTCCGCTGGACTCTTTCCAGTAGTTCCTCATTCTTCTTGAACTGGAGGGTCCAGGCTTCAATACTCCCTTGCTTACCTCTACGTTCATGAGACCAAGCAACTTTTGTCTTTTTTTTTTTTTTTCCCTAGAAGTATTAATTAGTATATCTTAGACGTTATTTATGGTTTTAAGCTACACCAGTTCACTGTACCTTTCTTTCAAAATAGTGTTACTATACAGACTTGAATTGCATAAAAGCCAATGCAGCCCGGAAAGCTGATTCAGTTATTTCACTTTCCTTTGCTATGTTGACAAGGTCACAATCTCAGGGGTTTTTTATTTCCTAAGTGCTTATTTCACTCAAATACTTGATATTTTAACAGGAACAGATTAATATCTTTTTGGATTATTATGCATTACATGGTGGGAATGAACGTATCGTATATTTGAGCTATTTACTTGCCTCATTGTGACTGATCTCTATGAACTTCTCTATACGCTAGTTTAAAACTAGCATGTGGTCTCTGCAAGAATGTGGGTACTAATAAAATACCACGGCTGAAAAATTGTCCTAAACAAAATACAAAGGAAGATGTGTGCATGTTCACAATAAATTTATTACAAATGAAATTAAATATATGCAGAAAGTACTCTGTATTATTTATCCTATTCTACATCCTTGGAAAAGCAGCACGCACTAATTTTTCTGTATCTGATTGACACTAGTTTTATAATTACTCTCTTACACCTTGGGAGAGACACAATTGTACTTGAAAACTAAGGAGAGACACTTTCAAAATGTGGACAGCTGTAGCATGTAAAAGCATGATGATATTATGTTTTAGGAAAAAAAATAAAAGAAACATGGAAATAATAACACTGAAGCCATGTGATAAAACACAGCACACTCAAAACTTAGTAGAAAGACAGCTTTCTCATAAATATCTCTAGAGATTAAACTCTCCTGTTTGTGGAAAACCCATTCCACATTCCAGGATATTACTCAAAAAAAAGAAAGATAATTTTAGACTCTATAAAAGATATTAATATGTTTTCTGCAACAAGCTGACTGTTCTTCCTCTTTCATAAAGAGAAATACAACACATCTAGAAAGCTTTACGTTAACTGCCAATCTAAACTAAATGTGGATACAAACACAGTTTTATTCTTATGGGAAAATCTTAGAATTTTCTAAAAAGCTGATATGCTAGAATTAGTTTATGTAGGGAAGTGACTTAAGGTCCCACCTTTGCTGTGTTCTAAACACAGTGCACAGCAGCTTGATCTGGGAAGACAGATAATATCCTGTCTTAAATCCTTGTCAATAGATACGTATCTAGTTATCCTTGCCTTAACACCTGAAAGGGAACTGATTGTCGTATTATTTTCCTACTGAGTATAAATACTCATGTTTTGCAGAATTATATTAATTTGGCTTCACTGGGGTGGTATGCAAATCTAAATATTCATGAATCGTAATAATAATTTTTCTGTGCATGCATGCACACAGATGCAAAAAATATCATCCTGTAAATTCCTTTCTTTGATTTGCCCTTTCATTTCCAAAACACTCAACGTAATAAAACCATTTTATAGGCACTGTCTCTGATTTCTCCAGTAAGTTTTGAGATACTGAAACATATAATAATCCATTTTAAATTTTATTTAATTTAACTGGAAGAACACCTCAATATGTTAATATTATTGCTTATTTTTGTAACAAATCATCCTGGATATTAGACAATATTACAGTCAACTTGTCAGGTGCCACACCATTTCTGAAGAACTTAGCAATTTTGCAATTTGATTTTAAATAAGCCTTTATTACAGGTGGTATTTGGGGCCTCTAAACTCATAAACCCAGGCACAAAGCTCTATGAAATTTAACTTTTTTTTTATCACAGAAATTTTACCAAATCAAACCACTTGCAATACCTGAAATAAAATTATTGTAGCAGATCAGAAGCAGGCTTTGGGTGATTTTTTTTTTTTTTTTAAAATGTAAAACATCACTTTGTTTTTGATATAAGTGGCTCTTACCGATGTTTCAAAGACTTACAAGCCAGAAAATACCATGGAGAAATCTGCAGCATCTCTGCCTTTGAAGTACATATGAGAGTTATTTTAAACGATGAGAAACTGAGGTTCAGGGGGAAAAAGTTTCCAATATGATTTTCCATACTCTTCTGAACCACTACTCTGAACCTTTTGAGGTTTGCCCATCTCTACTAATTATTATCATTCTTTACTCTTATGTAGCTAATTTTTCAGTTCTAAATTATGTCAATTGAAGCATTAATTTCAGTTTCCTTGAAAGTTAACAACAGATTAATGTTGTGAGCTAAGGATGAATATGAATGTGAAAGTAGGACAAGGATTCAGATCAGGTAATAGTGCCATACCACCTTCACTGTCTAAGAATTACTTTTAAGCAAATGCCCAGAAGGTAATTAGCAAGAAAGCATTTATTTGACCAATTCAGATACTTCTTCTACCTACAAAAGCTTCATGGGTAGCTCATTTCCAGTAATGTATTGATTTTGCAAATGCATTTTAGAAGCAGCTTTCAGAATGGGTTTGTTTCAGGATTATTATAAGCATGTGAATTAAAAGTAGATTACTGCTTTGTGAGATAAGTCATGTGATGCTGGTTTTGACTTCCCAATGAATAAAATACAGAAATTCCCCTGACAATCTTTGTTTCACCTCACACACACACACATACAGTTAAAACATATCAGTGGAATAATTCTTGAAAGCAAACAGGATAGGGGAATAAATGTTCTCTGAATCAAAATATTTAAAATTTCAAAGCAGTATTTAGAGATAATGTTTTCCATTATTCATCCAGTTCTTGTTTCATGTTAGTGTTTTCCACCCTCCCTTTGAGAAAGTATTTGCTGAAGTGTCATTCCGTGGTGCTACTAGTGGTACCATTAAGCTGTAGTCCTTTTACTGAGGGGCGTTGGTGGAAGTTTGCCCTTGGATCTTCCTCTCCATTTTTATGACCTGATTAGAGGGAAGCTTATTTTGGCTTTTTGATTTCTGTCTATATTTTATTTCTACATTATTGGTTGGATTTTGGTTCAAGGGCCTTATGTCCTCTGCATATGACTGTTTCTGGCAAACAGCTACCTCAATGTCTTAAAATTATTGCCTAGAACTTAAGAACTGCTGTAATGGATTAAATCAGTCATTCATCTAAGCGGGTCAGATCTGTTGGTCTCATTAATATTGCTGAATGAATTAGGTATTCAAAATTCAAGCCATCAGTCATGAGTGATGTTTTGTATAGCGGGAATAAAAAATAAAAAAAAGAACAAAATATGGCTGTATGGAATATGCATTCGTATGTTTGAGGGCTACTTCTTTACTATTTGTTCTGGTAAGGATGCTCAAGGCACAAGTGCTGTCACATCTTCAAGGAGAAACAGAGCATCCAGGGAACAGCTAGAAGAGGATAAACACTTTGTTTGTTACATTTAAGAAAAGAACAGGAAAAATGAGAGACAAAATTACAGAAAAGCAACCTTGGAATATTAAGTTCACTATAAATTTGAGAAAATAGTTTTGCACTTATTATCCATGCTTCCTTAAAAAGAAAAAAAATTCAAAAGAAGCGGGATAGTGCCTATCTAAATTAACAGCTGATATGTTTAGCATCAAATCAAAAAGCTGAAAAAAAAGAAAATCAGCACCAAATGCATTGTCACACTGTACTAAGATGCCCTGAAGTCATCTTGCCCTGTACTCTTGACTTTGGCCAAGGCCTTATCACTGGAAACCATCCAGTGTAAAATGATGCAGTGTACTCAGAACATTTCAATATTTTTTTTTCATGGATGCCAAACTTATTGTTGAATACCAATAAACTTTCATCATTAATTAACAGATGATGTTGCTAGTTAAATTCATTACAGTGTTTGCTGCACACTTTATTCCTGTGTTAACAGTGGATTTGTTTGGACTACAGGCCTTCACCTGCCTCTACTCTTTGGTGTAGAACTCTATTTTTTTAGGAAATTCTTTTTAAAGTTGTGTTAACTTGCCAGAAAAAGGTTCACCAGAAGAAAAGACACTTGAATTTTTTTTAACAGTTGGGAAACATAAACTGCACTCTTCTGCTGTCAGTTTCCCTGTATCTCTCCCTTACACACCTAAATCATTTACATTCAGAACACAACAAATAAGCCAGGGATATGATTCCAACATAGGAAAAGATTATATTCTAATGAAGTACCACCATATTCCCACTGAAGCATTGAAGAGATTCCCATTGGCATATATAGGAACTGAGCTTGATCCCTTGGAGCCTCCTCTTCCCTTCATGCAGACCCGGCAAAGTGAAGTGGGGGGTCTAAAACTTAGATGCAGAAGAAGAAAAAAATACCACCCCAGGTACTACCTGTCGGAGACGCTAGCATGACACAGCAGGTTTAGGCTAGTGCAACAGTTATTCCAACCAAGTTCAATATGTATAAGGAATATTAAGAAACATAACTGGATTAAAGCAGTAATCAAAATGGGAGGTATATTTTTCCATGTAAGGATAATACTTCATGTGTTAGAACTTCCTAAGAAAGAAATGCAAATCTTACTAGAATATCTAAAAGTTTCTGAAATTTCTTTTTCTCAGTGAACTTATTTTGGCCATTTATTTGGAGGCATAATAAATACCTCATACAACCTTCACTTCTAAAAGTCTCTGAGCCTTATCTTGCCTTTTAAAAAATAGTTTATTCCCCCTAAAAGTGTGAACAGAATCTTGAAAAAGTGTTGTACATCACTGATGCAATCTGTTCAGGCAATTCTGCCTTATAGTTATGTTTTTATCAGAAAGTAATTGTACCACCAGGTAACCAACACAGCATTTCATACTGACCAATATCATTGCCTGAACTTGAAAGTTAGGATCAATTTTTATATTTACAAATATAAATATAAATAATACAAAAAAAAAAAATTAGAAGAAATAAGAAAAACCCTACGGGAAAAAAAAATGGGGAAAATTGTGACATTAAAGAAAAATTAGATTCTTATAGAAAAATTAAATAATCTAGGCCTGCCAGATAAACAGAAGCATTACATAAGTCAGCACAGAATGTATAAAGATTAGGTGTTCAAAATATAACAAAAGAGCTAAAACAAATGCTCTACAAAACAGTCAAACACCAAGAACTGAAGTATTAACACACTGTCAAATCACATTATATGGAAACACAATCTGGAAAAGGTGAATAGACAACAAATTGCAGTGATAATAAGGATGTACAAAAGAAGCATTTTGAAAATGTGCTAAACCTTGCACTCTCATTCAGGTACAAGCATTGCACCTGCAGATGTGAGCCAGGTAGCCTGAAAGACAACTGAAGTTCGAGGATGTATCCAGCAACAAGAGAAGAAACTAGATAAAATGCCAAGATTTCATGCACTGGGATATGTTCTTTGCCACAGGTGCTTTAGAGAACTGATGAAGCGATCAACATATGTGTTAAAGAAAGGTAACAACTGTTTATACTTCAGACCATTAAGCATATTATTCTGCAAATCTGAAGAAGTTGCATAAGTGAAGCAGATAAAAAGACTGCTGTAACAAAATTTCTTTGACGGGCAGCAGGAGTGGAAGGACTTTTAAGGCAAATAAATGCAGGAGCAAAGTAGGATATGAAACCAAGATGACTGATTTGCTCTCAGGGCTTATTTTTACTGAGGGGCTGTGTAGCCTCTGTACTCTTTGGCTGTACTCAGGTTTGTGTGAGTTCCAAGAACAGGACAGCACAGTCATCATTTGCTCCATCATCAATTCTCTAAGACCTGTAAATAACTGTGATCAAAAAAAATCATGATGGTGTGGAGCTTTTTGACTCTTAGTCATTCACAGACAGATGATAAATTGTCATAGACAATCAAAGAAAAATAGTTATGGTTAATCCAGCCAACAGTTGATGGCCACATGTACTAAGACACGAGTACTCTAGTCTTGATGGTGGCACAGGACACAAAACCAATAAATTTGATCACAGATCTTTCTTTCTCAAATACATTTGGTATTGTAAACAAGTAGAGCATTTGACTTTTGTTCCCAGCCATATGCTCCATTTTTAGAGGATAGTTGTTAATGACATGCAAATCTTTAACTCCTTCAACTCATTTCTATCAACTACTAATTAAACAGGGGAGGTTTGCAATATATGCATAAACACAAAACATGCAAATTATCTCTAGTTTTCTTCATTATAATGACAAATTACGAACTGAGCAATTCAGATTCATTTATAGATATAACATCAAAAATATTTCTTCCTTTGATGGTAGCAACAGTAGGGAGCTTCACTCCAGGCCTTGATTAGAGCTCATCTTATTAAATACAGAATCAGAACACATGAAGCACTGCTTCCAAGAACCTGCTAGTTTATAAACTAAAGAACAGATCCCTGCAGAAGAAAAAATATACTTCTGCTGAAACAGGTGTGACCTGAAGATGCCTCAACAGCTTTCTTAAATTACAACTCCTTTTCATTAACACATCTGTGCAAAAACACAGTATAAGCTAATTCTGCAAGCAATTATTTTAACCATTGTTGTGACTAAAATATGAGGAGACAATTTTTCAAGGTATTCCATGCATTTCACCTAATAGACAGATTCTGGCTGTGCATGTTACAGTAGCAACATCTGTGGAGTGGGAGATTGGCAGATGCTTCTTATTTCGATCCTATCACATCAGTCATTAACATTTGAGAAGAGCTGTGATTTAGAAATATACTATGTTAAAGGGAAAATAGAGGTATCCTCTCTTTACAGTTTCACACATCAGTAATGTTCAAGGGAAGTAATAAGCTATTGACCTATATAAAAGCAACTCCTCTTTGTAAATTTTTTTTTCTCTCACAGATAATGGAAGCAGGCAGAGGTCCTCCATCTGCATATATGTATGCCATCTTAGAGTAATCATTACCTTCAGTGTTATGGTGAATAAGAGGATTGATTTTTATAGGGTTTTTTTTTAGTAAACTTTGGATGACAATACTTGTGCTTGTAATTTTTTGTTTGGAGGAATGTACATGGTACTTTGCAGAATATGTGAATATTTTTCCTCATGCTGACATTTGGCTACATCAAATAACATCCCAACTCATCCTTAAAGAACTAACATCTTTATAAAAATCAGTTTGCACAATTCATCCATTAAATAATCAGGCTCATTATATTTATGTACATTTAGCAGTGAATATTGTGCATTCACATACCTGTACAAATGAATAACTCAAATTTTGCTAAAAATTCTGACTGAAATTTGAAAAGCAGAGCAGGCTTAAAATCATTGGTTTTGCTCACTATTTTATCAGCTGTAGTAATCTAGCTTCCATAGATCGAATGAAAAAATGAATAGATAAGGAATCATGTCTCAAAAAAAAAAAAGGAACAAAACCAAAGTATAATATGTAAACTGATCATTATAATAAAATATTCTCTCACTAGAGACATATCAGAATCAGCAGTTTCCCATATGGCAAATATTCACTATGAACAGCGAGTTAACCATCACAACAAAAGCTCACAGTGGCTTTTCACAAAAATCTTCAAATACAAAAATTGGTTGTACCATGGATTACACTGAGCTCATGACAGCAAACAAATGTAGAATAAAACTTGAAATTAAGTCATCAAAATTAATCATTCATATATTAAATAAAAGCTGGGATACAAAGGGTATTCCTCTTTAAGATGCTTAGAAACTATTAAAAAAAAAAAAAAAGTTCTTTGAGAGACCAGACTTTTTTGTGACAATAATCAAAATGCCCAAATTTTTTTTTAAAAACTCTTTGAGAGACCTTGAACAACCTTTTGAGGAACCACACCCACTCTTGAAATAAGGAAAGTTCAAACATCAAAAACAACTTAATGTAAACTATGTCATTCTTATGCTGAATTTTTTACTGAATATTCTCTATTTTCATCTGCTCACAGGTTATATTTACAGTTGAAAAATACCATTGTGCCTGTAGCTACATTAGTTTCAGCACTAGGGGAACAGACATAAACAGGATCAATTCTCTCTATAATAGTTCAGAATTATCTATGTGTTTCAATCTCACCCTTATTTGAGTTAGAAGTAATGCACTTTTGGTTTAACTTATCAATACATTTTACAAAAATATTAAAAGTTCAAGTTAAATCTGAAGCTATATCCAAAGTATCTATCATTAAATTCAGACTGATAAATGAAAATGACATAGCTGTTCCTATAAGTAAAATACTTAACTGCAAAGCTTTGATTGAAAAGAAGTCAAATAGCTAGTGTTGACAATGACCTGGAAATACATTTTTGAAGGCGGTTTATTTAGTTTGTTCTGGTGGTTTGTTCAGGCTGCCTAAGCTTCTCCAGCTTTGTCATATATAGATTCTTTCTCTAGACTGCAGAATTCAATAATGGCACTCATAATACTCTGACTCTCTTTATGGAAACACTGCATTTACAAGAAACTTCACTACTCCCTACCTCCCTGTGGGTGCATTTATACTACCTTTCAGTTCAGATCAGAAGTACAGTTTTGATGTGAATCTCCCAAATGTCCCTACTTGCCACACTTCAGTTGACATTTAAGTGCACTGGATTTATTTCAGGTGAAACTAAACCTGGAGTTTCTCTCCAGGAGGTCAACTAATGGGGTCCAGACAGTAAGAGGGATCAGTCTGCAGGATCAGACTAAAGCAAATTCCAAGTACATCCTTTAGAGGTGTCTACTGTTGGTATTTCACTTCACATGGCTGCCTCTACAGGGCTGCAGTGCTAGCTAATGTAGACATGGCCTTGAAAAGTTCATTTACAGCATGCTGTGTCATTTTAAATTTTGGAAGAATAAACACCAAAGTGTGGCCAGTTTTCTCTTCTCTCAATCTAAAGATTATATAAGTGAGGCTGCCGTTCTGCCCACCCAGCTCATATTCCTTATTACATTAATATGAACCAAGAAAGAATCTAAAGACGCTGCTGTTACAATAGAGCAACCATTCACAGCCCACATTAAGCCTGGCTGAAAAGCAGTCATGACCTGAACGTGATCCAAATTGTTTCACACTGCTTGATTCCAAACAAAAATCACCAGATCCCACTCTCCATAACTACAATAAGATTTCACACAGATGGATGTAAAGTCCCACTAAACACAGCAGCTGTAGGGTTAGTTAGGTGCAATGAGAACATCTGCCTCATCTCCTCTGTACTAAAAGATCTACTGGCTGTTTTGCAGTCACCTTTTACTACTTCATACAGCACTGAAGTTCTGAAGACAGACTAATAACAAGTGCCACAGAAACATGATTGCACAGCTAATGAACAGATATAATATGTTAGGTACTAGCAATACATATATTTAGGATCTTGATCACTAGAATGTTTAAATAATTTATTACAACTGCAGTTGTAACCAATTACAATTACTGTTTTGCATATCAATTGTAATTAAAATTAATATGATTTAATGACTTGTCAAATGCAGAATATATTTTTCCACTTATATTTCTTACATACCCTTTAACTTGCTTAGTTACTAACTGCAGTGATGAACTGTTTTCCTAAATGGCCATTCAGCTGCGTGAGGTGGCTGGATGACTGATTGATGGTGCATTCAGTTCAAATACAAATGATCACAGCTTGAAAAAAAGAATTAATTGATACAGGCAACAAAACTGTTTCAATCAGATGAATGGATTATCGTTCCTCTAAGAAAGGATTTTCTTTATTTCAACAGGTACAAATAGCAAAATATCAAATTCACCAAGCTTATTTTTAGAAACAAAACAAAAAAAAATCAATTTCTCTGTACATTACTTCTATTTAAATTCAGAAGTTATTGCTGATTCAATTCATTAGATCTCTTCACTCACAGAGAAGTTTTGAAGTCTTTATCCAGTATTTACTCACTTCTTAAGACAGAGGTCTCAGTAACATTGCCAAGACTTGGCTCAGTTATACTGGAGAGTAACAACAGTCCCATCTAAATGATATTTGGATCAACTGAAATAAGCCAAATACTGACACAATTTCTGTTAAATTTGTAGCCAATTTCTTTGACATTAGTTTAGGTCTTAAAACTTCATTTTTTAAAAAATACAGCTGTAGGCAAGAGAAAGAAGATTAAAGGTTAGCAAAATTACTTGCATATTAGTTTGTAACATTTAGTACTAGTTGGAAGTAACCTATTGGTTTTTTGTTTTGTTTTGTTTTTATACAGGGAAAATTTTGTGGCATGTTTAAATGACAATGGCCTTTGGCAGAAGATTGTACTAACAGAACAGAAAATGTGCATGAAGCCCTAAAACAATGCCAGGGAAGCACAGAAGACTGTGTGTTAGTTTAGAAGCAGTTATTCTAGTATCTGGATGCCATTCTGACTATATGTACCCTAGGAAGGTCAGTGCTCCACTTAGTCACCTCAGTCCCCAGACAAAGGGATAAGAGAGAGGCACCTCCGAGGCTGGAGCCACTGGAATAGGCTGGTGGTGTCCCCGCTGCTTGGCGTTCAGCCTGGTCTCCTCCCAGTTGTGTGTAGTACTTCTGCAGAGCTCAAACATAATTATTACTTTGGGGAGCAGGGGGAAAGGGGTCGAGATCCAAAAGCCAAAATAATATGGAGGCTTTGTTTCAGCCCTCCAAAGTCATATTTATAGGATGACATACATGTTTCATTCTGTGTGCACAGGATGGGCACTGTGTGCAGGCATTTGAGGATTTGGAAGACTTGGTGGGATAGAAGGGGCCAAGTGTGGTGTAGTCATGTGCTGCTTTTTCCTCTTAGGGATGAATAAAATACATAATGGAAACTACCTTTTCTTTTCTTTTCTTTTCTTTTCTTTTCTTTTCTTTTCTTTTCTTTTCTTTTCTTTTCTTTTCTTTTCTTTTCTTTTCTTTTCTTTTCTTTTCTTTTCTCTTTTCTTTTCTTTTCTTTTCTAATATAATTCTACTTATTCACGTTTGAAAATTTGAAGAGTTGTCTGCATGCAGTGGAAATAAATTTCCATCTATGGCTTGGATGATCCTTTCCTGCCCTATCTTTCTCTGTTTCAGACAGTTTTTTCTTTTTACCTGGTGCAATCTTCTTCCTTTGTTCATCTGTGCCCTAAGCCTGGCTTCAAAGAGCATTATTTACTGAGGTGAGTGCAACTAAAAGTGTGAATGGCATTTCAAAGGAATTCAAAGCAGTTGCTCTTGAATGGCTTCAGGTGAACAGTTTCACCTAGTGAATAGTTTCAAGAAGGGTTTGTTTCTGTTTTCTAACCTTTTTATTTCTTCTCTCCCTCTGACTTTCAGTCACTGAAGAAGTATAAAGAGGACCAAACTGAAATGAACAGAGGAGGAAAAGGCAAGAGTGAGGAGACAGCTGGAAAAGCAGGCATTTTTAAGAACTAGAAAAGTAGTAATTACAATATAATATGACAACAATGTCATTATAGATATCTCTAAACAGAAAAAAAAAAAAAGTCAATATACACCAACATTTATGTTACTCTAAAGGTGTCATCTTTACCTCAGAGAAAAAAAAAAAAAAAAAAAAACAACCCCAATCATTCTCACATGGCTAAAGTTTGTCTTGGAAAATTTCTCTTTACTTTTAGTTTCCCAGCTTTGCAACTGAATCTAAAACAGCATTAGGTCACAGTGAATGATCAAAAGTAGAAGAGTAATTTTGTACAGCTTAAATCAATGGATCTGGTCTATGAAGATGATCATGATACATCCCTGAACTTTCACTGACATTTCAAATTTATAATGTACTGACTTAATAGTTGCTTGCATGTGTGATGAATCAGCACTAGCAGACACAATAGGTTTCTTACGTCTATTACTGAGCATCATCGAACCATTTATGATTAGCATTTTTGTGCAGGATACAGGTCACTAAATAAGAAATGCCAATGTCCTGAGTAGGATATTCAAAGTAGTTCAGAATTCAGTTGTCCAGTCCTTTTGAAATTGTGCCTTGATCCTCCTATCATAATTAATATTTTGATGTCAACTACTCTTTTACAAAAGACCTTTCAGAGTTTCAGGGTTGCTGACAATAATTACACAAAACATTCAGCGCATTCAGGCCACTGGTTTTAAGTACGTGTATCACCTGAGAACAGGAGGTACAGTGATATGGAGACATGAAATACTAAAACACCTGACAAGGGGAATATATGAAATTTTTAATAGTCCAGAAAATCCATGGAAAATGTTTACGGTTATAAAATGTGGGGCTGAAAAACACTGTAACAGCAGTAGTACAAAAATATGTTACAATTGTGTTGCCATTCAGTCAGGAAGAGTTGCAAACGCATAATATTAAGGACATAATATTACTTCTCCTTAATAGTTAATAGTTGGGTTTATGCATGAAAACACCATTTTTCCCAAAATGTTACAAAACCGTAGTAAATTCTTAACATAGACTTTTGACATACAATGCTTTTCTGGGATGTCTTAGCTGTAGATAACGATGAGGAAAACCTGATTGTTTCCTGGAAAACTACTAACCCTGCCGGGCTGAAGCATCTAAAGTTTTCATCCCTCATTCAAAGTCCTTTTGAAGAGTTTGGGCAGTCTATACATCCAAAACCATTAGTCATTTTTGATAGGACTGGTGAGAATTTTTATTAGCATTAGTATTCACAGTAGTCCAGATGCAGCCTTCAGGAACTAATGCTGGTTGGTGTAAAAGGGGTCCCGCAGCAGGCAAGTCACAGGTCTTCCTGCATGGGATGAGCGCGTAACACTTCACAAAGCTTAGATGGTGAACTGAGTGGAAGGTGGGGTGCAGGGAGGCTTAGGGGTTAACAAGCCTATCATATGAAGAACATAGGTTGCGACATCATAACATGTAAGCAGAATAATAGCACCACGAGCATATGGCATATGCTACACCAGCTAATTCTACAGTTCAGAGAAGTCTTTATATCAGGATATAACAACAGTACCCTGGCCTGTGACACTACATGCTCACGATTATTTTCTTCTACAGAGTTCCTAATAAATTTCACTGATGAAGGACTGCGCATTAAAAAAAATAATGTGTTCACTGCTGTATTTGAAGTTGTCTGTTTCCACCGTCTTGTATTCAAATGATTGGATTAGCAGGGAGAGCCCAGTAAGAAAACGTTTTGTAACTTTGGAATTAACCTAAAGTTTAGTGAAGAAATGAATAGAACATTTTTTAATCATGTCAGATAAAGTAATTTGTTATGTGAAATTTGCACACCAAACAATTCTACAAACGTAGCACTTAACCTAATGCAGTGTTAGTTAGGGAAATTCTGTTCCTTTACATCTTGGGAAGGATACAGTGAGAATTAAAGATGCTTTGTTAAACAGTTTTCTTTCCTAAAGGTTTGCACTGCTCATTAAATGCTGCATTGTTCCACATATTCCATATATTTATTCTTTCTCATTGTTCTCCTGAACATCTTTTGGACATTGTTTCAGGGCTGTTGTTTTACTGACAGAAATTCTTGAAACAGAAGTGTTTTTCAATGGACTGCTAAAAGATGTTCATTTAAGGTGAACAATGGCTCAGATAGCTTCCTCTGTGACTGATTGACAATAATGCTTAAGAAAGGATTTGCTTTTGAGCTTACCGTTTCACAGTCAAAAAGCTTGCCAGATCCAATAAATCTGCATTTAACCTTAACTGTTCCTTGCATCTTTGCTTTCTGGACTACAGAACAAATTTAGGAAAGCAAATTGAGCTAAAATCTCCGTTAAACTACTACACCAACAATTATTTCTAAAGTCTCCTTTTTAGACTTTAGATTTAAAATAATTTTTACACCGTCAACCATGATACTTTGCTCTGCTTTCTAAGGTTGTCTCTCTCCATTCCACATGACCTGCATGTTTGTGTGTGATTTATAAACAAATGGTGTGAATCACAAATGGCATACTAATTATGGAGAGGAGGACAAAATGTCACATGCTTTTCTCAGAGTAAAACTCTTTTTTGTACAGCTGTGCTGGTGAGATAAAAGTATAGGTCTTTCCTTTCCCCTGAGCTGTGGAAGTGTGAACTAAGTGAAGGAAATTTAGAGAATTGTTCAAAGAACATTGCGTTAATGAGAACATAAACGTTTCCTTCTCTGTGTTTTGGAGGAGACCTGGAATTGCTGGGTGAGGTGTCTAGCATCCAACCATATCCTAAGTCAAGGTGCTCAACTGGGTTGAGGATGCGATTTACTTCCTTGGGTTCCTGCTGAATACTACCGCACTTCTACCTGGGAAAAGCCACTGCTGGAAATATTTTCCTGTAACTTCCAGTGAGACTCTCTGAAATTCGTGCTGATGTTTGAAGTGCAGAATTATTTTAAGACTGTTTCACCTCAGGTCAGTCCCCACCAATAACTTTAGCTATGCAAGAAATTAGACGCTTTCCCCCATCAGGAGATGTAAGATGTCAGGCACACAGGAGAATTTTGCAGCCACACTTCCCACATGAGCAAACCGGCATTCATCATAGAAGAGGAGGAAAACAAAAGTTTGAGATTATGTTCACAGATAGAAGGGTTAGAGCAACTAGCAAACTCTTCTTGGACTACTTCCAACACAGAAAAACAGAGAGCTCCATAGTCCTAGGTATTGCACAAATTATCTAAACAGGGTCAGTTGGCTGTTTAGTGGGACCTCTAAATTGTTCAACTTTCAGTATTCATTAAATTTTCAGCTAATCCAGTAAGCATTATAAGTGTATATTCAGCAGTGTGGCCATGTTGTACAAATGCCTCCTTTCATCACTTTGCTTTATGTCGATTTGTTTATACCTCAGAAAATAGCATTTTCTTCAGAGACAGAAACACTGCAGTTGATTTTAAGAAACTCTAGTGTATCTGTACACTACCTAGACTAAACATTGAAGGCATAAGACTGGAATCTGATAAATGCCATGTCACTAGAGAGAAGTTCTAATTTTGCAGACAATTTGACTTTAAACAAATTTCCCTTGCTTTTTTTTGACTTCCCTCCCCCCAAAGCAAATAAAGGGTTAAGAAAACAGCACAAAAAAGGTTGCTTTGATGGATGCATATAGACAAGGTTGTACTGTTTCTCTATTGTTACATTTTAATGCACAACATTCTGATAATTATACTCTGATTTTCAAATACGGTCCTATTGCTCCTCAAATTGCATTTTAAACCTGTTTTCCTACCTCCATTTCATCAGTACATCTTCCGTTAAATCTACTAAATGTAGAAACCTCTTTCACTCATTTTCTGTATTAAAGTCTGATAGCAGGAGAAGAGAAAATCTGTCTAACCCTGGGAAATATAATTAGTGTCAGAAAAACTTTTACAGGTCAGATTCTAATGAGAAGTCAAAATATCAAGAATATAATAACATGCTATTTAAATAACTTTATCATTCCTTGTTTGATTTTTTCTTTTACGTTTAAAAAATGCAGCTAAAATGTTCAGCTGGAATAATATAATATTATCCTAAACATTCATTGTTAGAAGTGAAAAAATTAACTTCTCATTTTAAAAAGATGAGATAAGACATGTGAATAGCTTAAAAAAGTCACATAGTTTAAACAATGATTAAACCCACTCTGCAACAAGTTTTAGATTCAGATTTGCTATTGTTCCTGTTAAAAGCAAAGAATCCTTTAAATGTTCCCTTCCTAGTATTTCTAGGCTGGGGGGGGGGGGGG